>CAXKVI010000001.1:178022477-178027477 GCA_964058755.1 Campiglossa producta | reverse complement strand
ATCGGCGATTAAACAAAATTTCCATTAGTAATTTTTAGGACTAACAGTGAATTAACAGCAAAAATGACTTTAAAGGATTTTAACTGATTTGATTGTGGTTATTTCTAACAACAATTTCAGGAATTATCAAGTTATGCCCATATTATGATTAATCAAAACGAAATTAATCGGAAAACTAATCGGCAATGATTAGTTTCTAATTAATTAATTAATCAATTTAAGATTAGTTAACACTCAATTGGCTATATATAATCGAAACGAGATTAAACGGAGATTACTCTAGTCGTTTTAATTAAACTGCAATGATTATTCTCTGATTAACTAATCGAAAATTTATTAGCATAATCGGGTGCTTGTATTTTTTTATTTAGTTGTATGTTTATTTAAAATTTTTTCAAACTCTCTTTGGTGCGAATTATTCTCACACCGTCCCGCTTTTAATCAACTTTTCCTGTGTCACACATTTTTTGAGCAAATCTGATTGCTTCCTGATTTAACCGTTAATCGAGCTTTGTATCAAATATGATACATTTCATTTTTTGTAACGCCATAACTTGCTTTAAATAAAACCTAGCTACCCCGTTCTTCGTTACTTTTTTTTTCTTGTTGTTGCTGTTATTTTAAAACATATTTCAAAAAAATTTAACAAGTAGGCCATGAGAAAATCAAAAACTTCATAATTCATGCTTTGTATCATTTTTGATACATGAGGGATTTCATATGTGTTTTTGCGGCGTTGCTTGCCATTCGGTACGCGATTTTTGAAAATTACGTTGCGTTTTAGTTATTGTGGTGTGTTCATAGTTTCTATAAATTAATTAGTGGGTATTAATAAAAAGAATGTCACGTGCAAAGTTTTTAACTCTCGAAGAACTGGTTAATGAAGTACTAGATGAAAGTGAAGAAGATTACGATGTTTCTGGCTCTGAAGCGGAAATAGAAAGCAGTTCTTCTGAAACCGATTTTTCGGAGTTGGAAGATAACATTGGCAATAACTGTGATGGTGATCCATTGTATTTTTCAAAGGATGGAATTAATTGGCGCAGAGAGCCCTACGTCACCCGTAGATTAGGTGGTGAAAACGTCATGAATTTACGTCCAGGTTGGTATTTACTTTTTATTTTGATGATATGAGATGAAGTGTGTGGGCTTTTAGGTGTAACCAGATATGCAACAAGCAGAGTGAATAACATCCGCGATTCATTCTTATTGCTTTTTCCTTCAACGCTATCGAAAATTGTAATTGACAGTTCTAATGACTATGGAAAATATTTTTATGGCACTAATCATATCGAAATTGATGAGGAACTATTTCATGCATACTTAGCTATATTATTATTGGCCGGTGTATACAAGTGAGTATGGTAGCGCAAAAATTTTGAGTTAGAAATCATTTAAATCTACCATACGATTCCAGATCCAGAAATGAAGCTTTGCACGATTTATTTGATGAAAATATTGGCCGACCAGTATTTCGATCAATCATGTCTGAAAAGACTTTTTTATATGTTCACAAAATTATTCGTTTCGATGATGTGCTTACCCGACGGAGTCAAAGAAGCGATGACAAATTTTTACCAATTCGAAACCTTTGGGAAAAGTGGTCTGAGAGGCTTCCCACATTCTACAATCCAAACGATAATGTCACTGTAGATGAGCAACTGCTTGGCTTTCATGGTCGATGTAAATTTCGCCAATACATACCATCAAAACCAGAGAGATATGGTTTGAAATTTTGGTTACTTGTGGATTCGCGGACGTGCTATGTATGGAAAATACAGCCATATTTGGGAAAAAGTTTGACAGGTATTGTCGAAAAAAATCAAGGAGAAAGAGTAGTCCTTGACTTGGTTCAGGGACTAAAAGGCCATAACGTAACCATGGACAACTTTTTTTCCTCACACTCCCTTGGACAAAAATTGTTACAAAAGAACATGACGATGGTTGGGACTATGCGCAGAAATAAAAGGTCTATTCCTCCAAAACTTTTGCTCTGTAAAAATATCGAGCGTTATGAATCATCATTTGCATTTACGCCTGATACCAGTCTCGTTTCGTACATTAGTCACAAAAATAAATGTACAATTGTTATGAGTACAATGCATCACACACCTAATGTTGCGAACGACTCCAAAAAGTTGCCTGAAATAATTTCTCATTATAACTCAACTAAGGGAGGTGTAGATACTGTTGACAAAATGCTTAGCTGCTACAGCTGCAAACGCAAAAATAATCGTTGGACCATGGCTGTATTTTCCAACATGATAGATATATCTGCTTTGAATGCATATATTATATATAACGAAATAGATCCGAATTGGATGCCTACTCAAAAACATATAAAGCGTAAATGCTTTTTGCACGAGCTAGCAATGTATTGGCAATGCCGTACATAGAAAAACGAAAAAGAGGCCCTAGAAACCAATTATCTGCCACATTACTTTCGAAAATTAAATCCAAAAACATTCCCGACAATGATGATGATACCGAAGCTATTCCATCCAAAAAACAAAAAATTGATTCGTCAAAAACAACCCGTGCAAGATGCCAAAGTTGTTATAATTCTAGAGAAAATAAAAATAAATGGACATCGTCATTCTGCTACTTATGTAAAAAACCATCATGTAATGATAAACATAACAAAAATATTTGCGTAGAATGTATTAATGATATCTAAACTTGTCGAATTTAAAGCAAAATGTTTCAATAAAATAGTTTGAAAAATAATAATACGCTTTTTTCCCCACGTATTTCAGTATGTATCAAAAATGATACAAAGCCAGAATTATGAAGTTTTTTTAAGGCTCGATCTACGGTTAACACATACAAAATTCACACACACACACATACATGGCAAACCAATAATCGCATTTAACGTCAATTCATAAAATTTCTAAATATGAAAATTGAATTGTGGCTTTATCTTGAAATTTTGCGGTTTTTACACTTTTTCCACTGAATTTCAAATTCAATTTAGAACCACAAAACTTACTCTCAGGATGCATCATCTGCAGTCCCAGCCCAATGAAAGGCAACCCAATCGGACCGGGCAATTGCAAAGCTACTTCATAAAATCGTCTACGTGACCACAAAAAATAAATCCACAACAACAAAATCCAAGTGGCCAAATAATAAAAAACAAAATTTTCCATTGTTCAGGCGCAACAAATAAATTCAATCAAATTGGTTGGGGAATTTCAGTGGAAAATAACACTTGAAAATTTTTCTGGTAATTTATGGCGACCACCGAAATATGATTTTTAAGAATTATCAGCCAGCGTATCTAATTAGTATATATGCGGGGCTAAACCGTTTGAGAGGACAGTTTCACGTTAACTGATGAGCTGTTAGCGCACATTTGAAATAGTAAAATTTGATACAACTTATTGAATTGCAAACAAAATGTTGGAGTATGAGCACGATCTGTTGTTGGCGCACAGTGGGCGAGTCTGCGAAATTTTGTTAGAAAAATGTGAACTTTTCTGTGCGAGATTAAAATTAAATTAAATTAAATTACATAAAACAGAAACAAAATAAAATAAATTAATTTAAAAAAATAAATTAATTAAAAAAAATAAAAAAAATAATATAAAAAAAAAAAATTAATTAGAAAAAAAAATAAAAAGGAAAAAATTGACATAAATAAAATTAAAAAAAATAAGTAAAATAAAACGATATAAAATAAAATGAAATAAAAAATAAATTATTTAAAAAAAAATTAACTGAAGAAATAATAAAATGAAATAAAACAATAAAATAAAAAAAATAAAAAATATAAAAAAATAAAAAAAAAAAAAAAATTAAAATAAAGAAAATAAAACAAACCAAAAAATAAAATAAAATAAAACGTATTAAAAAAAACATTCAATAAAATAAAAAAATTAATTAGAAAAAAATAAAAAGGAAAAAAATTGACATAAAATAAAATTAAAATAAAGTAAAATAAAACGATATAAAATAAAATGAAATAAAAAATAAATTATTTAAAAAAAAATTAGATGAAGAAATAATAAAATGAAATAAAACAATAAAAAAAAAAATATAAAAAAATTAAAAAAAAAATTAAAAAATAAAGAAAATAAAACAAAAGAAAAAATAAAGTAAAATGAAACGTATTAAAAAAATCATTCAATAAAATAAAAAAAAAATATTTAGAAAAAAATTAAAAGGAAAACATTGACATAAAATAAAATTAAAAAAAAAAAAAAACAACAACAAAAAATAAAACGCTATAAAATAAAATAAATTATTTAAAAGAAGTTAACTGAAGAAATAATAAAATGAAATAATTAAAAAATAAAGAAAAAAAACATTCAATAAAATAAAATAAAATAAAAAAAAAAATTAATTAGAAAAAAAACAAAAAAAAAATAAAACGATATAAAATAAAATGAAATTGAAAATAATTTATTAAAAAAAATTAACTGAAGAAATAATAATATGAAATAAAACAATAAATTAAAAAAAAAAATAAAAAAAAATATAAAAAAAATTAAAAAATTAAGAAAATAAAACAAAACAAAAAATAAACTAAAATAAAACGTATTAAAAAAAATTTAATAAAATAAAAAGAGAACATAAAAAAATAAACAAAAAAAAATTCAAAAAAAATAAATTTAAAAAAATAAAAAGTAAAAAATAAAAAAAAAATAAAAAAATAAAAAAAAAAATAATAAAATAAAAAAAAAAAAAAATGAAATATAATAAAATAAAACAAAATTAAATAAAAAATAAAACAAAAAACACAAAGTTAAAAAAATGAAAAAAGGAATATAATGAAATAAAACGATGAAATAAAAAAAATTAAATAAAAAGAAAATAAAAAATAAAAAAAAATAAAATAAAATAGAAAAAAAAGTAAAATAAATAAAAAAAGAAAAAATTAAATATTATAAAAAAATTAAAAAAGTTTATACAATACAATCTAGAAAAAACAACAAAAAAAATAATAAAATAAAACTAAATAAAATATAAAATTATAAAATAAACGAAAAAATTAA
>CAXKVI010000001.1:177994977-178014977 GCA_964058755.1 Campiglossa producta | reverse complement strand
AGCTTCAGGCCTGTCAAAACACCGCGCTCAGAACCGCTACGGGGTGCGTCCTTATGTCACCTATATCTCATATACATAATGAGGTGGAAATGCTTCCAGTTAGGGAGCATAATGAAATGCTAAACAAGCAGTACCTACTGAACTGCTGTAAACCACAGCATCCCGGTAGACAACTGCTTGAACTCATTCCGCCTCCTAGGACCATAAGGTCGCATCTACGTAAACATTTTGATGAGATCCGTCACTATATAACAACGCCGTTTGATCTACAGGTGCACAAACAGGCTTTGGGGCATATCCATACAACTTCTGTTGGCCATTACTCTGCGCTCTGTCCGCTAAACAATGTCTTACATGCCGCAACACCTGGCATTTCTGAAGAGGAGCGTCATCTTCCTCGAGAGACAAGGGTCACTCTGGCTCAATTACGCTCTGGATATTGTAGTAGGTTAAACTCCTACATATCTAGACTGAACCCTGATGTGCCGAATGTATGTCCGGCATGCGGCTCGTCCCCCCACAATACCAATCACTTATTTTCTTGCTCATTTGAGCCCACTCTTCTAACACCCATCTCTCTTTGGTCCAATCCTATTGAAACTGCTAGTTTCCTTGGACTCCCGTTAGAAGATATTGATAACAATTAGGTTAAGGAAAAATACGCGTTGGGCAGGACTACACATCGTTACAACAACAACAACAACAAACAGTTTAGGCAGCATTGGCTTAGTAGCCTAGGACAGAGGTAGGCCAAACTCTTTATAGAACCACCGCAAAGAGCATCCGCCAGGCTCATAAGTCTACGAAGGGTGGATCTAAGAACCCTCACTGGGTATTATACGGGACATTGTAGTCTACGTTATCAGCTGAGTAAACTGAATCTATCAGATACAACAATTTGACGGTTTTGCGACATACTCTGCGAATGCATTGCGTTAGCAAGAAAGAGAGTTTGCTACCTGGGTGGTGTCACTCTCAATCCGTTCGTGATATGGAATAAAAAACCTGAGGAGGTGCTCAAATTTATAAAGAGCCTCCGCATACAGCAAGCAGCAAGCTTATAGGTCACACAATAGATCGATCACAGGACACAGTGAATGACCATGCAAAAAACAGCTGATAGGTGTTAGTAGTAGATTTGCATAGTCGATAAACAAACCCTTCACACACTTAGTATAAATTGCTACCGATAGGGGCGCTAAGAGTGTATCGTAAGGTGAGAATCACAACAAAAACAGGCAGGTTAGTGTAGTAGAACACGCTGCGGTTTAGAAATTCCTAATCTCCTGGATTCTTCGTTCGGTGACCAGTAAAAAGGTGATGAAAAACTTCTAAACACATTACGAAGCCATTTGATAAGTGCCCCTAAGTCAGGCCGAATTTGCAATCCTGGTAGCTTGTAATTATTGTAGCTTTTAGGAAAAATTATTCGAACGGTCAAAAGTCCACTAAAATTTCCAAATATTTAAAATAAAATAAAAAAAAAACCATAAAAAAAACAAAAAAAAGCAAAAAAGAAAAAAAATAAAAAAATGAAAAAAAAAACTAAAAAAAAAAAAAAAAAAAAAAAAAAATAAAAAAATTAAAAACAGGAACAAGAAAGATAAAAAAGAACAAAAAATGGCAAAATAAAATTTACAAACTTTCAAATTAAAGTAATTTCAAATTTGTCGTTTATAGCAAAAGTAAAATTTTTTCTTGAGGGATGACTTGTGAAGTGCATACTGGGCGTTAACCACAGGATAAACAAACAACGTTACTTTAGTTGTGTAGCCCATTTTTCGTTTCATTTTTTTACAAATATGGGTCGCTATAGGAGTTTACACTTCAAAAAAAATTTTATTCGGTCAGTCAACTGTATTTAATTACATAGTGAGCTCCAGTAAATATGCTTTTAATAATCTGTTTACATTAATTTTTTCATATGTGCGCTTGAGAATAATGAACAAATTAATCAAACTGCAAAAGTCAATAAATCAGCTAGAGGAATATTTATTTTGTAGAAATGTCTCATTAGGGTGCAACATTAATAATTCTTTCAGCTAAGTTTTAGCTAAGTCCTCTTTAATCCTATCTTCCGAAAAATTCCAAAAACAACGTCGAAAATTCCACTTAATATTTAAAAATAATCCTTTGAGTTAATGTTCTTCCATCATATGATGACTTTCTGAAAATAAAATTTCTAAACACTTTTATTTAAAAACCATGCTTATTTTCAACTTATGCCAGGCCCGTACGCAGCGGTGGGGGGTTTTGAATTTAAAAAATCTAATAATTATCAGTTACGGTTTCTCCTTTGATTGAGTCGCCACGGTCAAAGCCCGCGATAAAATCTATGCAATAGCTCACAATTTTTTAAAATATTTAACTTCAACTTTATCTTTAACTTTAACTTTAACTTCAACTTCAACTTCAACTTCAACTTCAACTTCAACTTCAACTTCAACTTCAACTTCAACTTCAACTTCAACTTCAACTTCAACTTTAACTTCAACTTCAATTTCAACTTCAACTTCAACTTCAATTTCAACTTCAACTTCAACTTCAACTTCAACTTCAACTTCAACTTCAACTTCAACTTCAATTTCAACTTCAACTTCAACTTCAACTTCAACTTCAATTTCAGCTTCAATTTCAACTTTAACTTCAACTTCAATTTCAACTTCAACTTCAACTTCAACTTCAACTTCAACTTCAACTTCAACTTCAACTTCAACTTCAACTTCAACTTCAACTTCAACTTCAACTTCAACTTCAAATCATATGTTAGTGATATTTTTGAGTTTGTTAGTTTGCATTAAGTGGTGATGCTTCAAAGGAAGTTAGTTAGTTATGTAGTAGTTAATGTTAAGGTTGTTGTTGTTGCTATTGCTCTTAATATAATGATTGTATAAATGATTGAGTAGATGCTAATAATAACATACATATATCGATATAAAATATACAATTACAGGCACTCATTCTATTACTTATTAAATCCATGCCACTAAATTCGAAGTACCACAAACATGCCAACAATATTAACAAGCATACAATTTAATCGCCAATTGCTTAGTTCACTTAATTGTAACAGTTAAACAGCTTCGATTGCCATTAGCAACAAATCGTTGCCTGAGTAAAAACTTGAAAATGCTATGAGGAGTACTGAAGTAGTTGTAAAGGGACTAGCATAATTTAATCCAATCATACAGTCTAGTCTAGCCTAATTTTATACAATTTTATCAAATATAGTCTTCTATAATCCCATCCCATAACATAATCTTATCTTAACTAATCTAATCTAATTTAATCTAATCTATTCGAAAAGTAATCTTGTCTAATCCTAATGTAGTCTAAACTAATTTAATCTAATCAAATAAAGTTAAAAAATAATCTAATTTATTATAAATCAATCTCAACTAATCCTATATTAACTAATCTATACTAATCTAAAACCGCTAATCTTATCTAATTTAATTAAGGTATGTCCGTCCGTGTGTACGAAAACTTGAGTAAAAATTTAGACATTTGCATGAAATTTGGTATACAGGTAGGTTTACCCGAACTTAGACTTCCTTACTTGTTTTATGTATGTAGCTTGATCTAATCTAATTTATTCTAATCTAAACAAATTCATTATAATCCACTCTGATGTAATATAATTTAATTTAATGAAATCTTATTTAACATAAATTAATCTAATCTAATCTGATCTAATCTAACCTTATATAATGAAATCTAACTTAACGTAATTCAATCTTATTTAATGTAAATTAATCTAATCTAATCTACACCGAAAAATATAACCTGGCCATATCAACCAAAATATGGCTTCATTCAATCAAAATCACTGTCAACATTATTCAATGCTGTTGATTCAACCGCATCGAAACAGTTAACCTTTCTGAAACTGTTGTTTTAACAGACAATTCTGTTGTTTAAGGTGTTGCTCTATAGATAATCTAAAATAAGTGTTATTTTAACACCAAAAGGAGTTAAGTTAAAAAAAAAAACAAAATAAAATATTTTTCAGAGTTCTTATATTGGCTTTACCGAGAATCGAACTCAGGTGTCTTGATGGCTTAACCGAGGTGTCTACCATGATCTAATCTAATCTTGGCTTGCGTCATTTATTGACGCTTAACCGCCTAGGCGATTTTTGGCCGTTTCATATCAAAGCACACCAGTCATTCCTTTTTAGCGATAACAGTCGCCAATTGGAAACCCCAAGAGAGGTCAAGTCATCCTCCACCTGTTGTTTTCATCTCAGTCGAGGCCTCCCCCTTCCTCTGCTGCCGAATTCGCGTGCCGATAGGAAAACTTTCTGTGCTGGAGCTTCTTTTTCCATTCGCATAACATGACCCAGCCAGCGGAGCCTTTGGGCTTTAATCCGCATCTTCTCTTGACACTATCCATGATTCCGAGCCGTACATCAGGAGTGGTATGATGAGAGACTTATAGAGCGTGATCTTTGTTTGTCGAGAGAGGACTTTACTTTTCAATTGCTTACTTAGTCCAAAGTGATACTTGTTGGCAAAAGTGATTCTCTTCTTTCTTTGATGACAGCAGATACTTCGTCTTGTCCTTGTTCACCGCAAGACCCACTTTTTTCGCTTATTTATCTAGCCCAGAGAAGGCAGGCTTACGGCGCGGTTGTTAAGGCCAGCAATTGCACGCTCTTGTATAAGATTGTACGATTGCGGTTTAGCTCTGCTGCTCGAATTATCTTATCCAGCATCAGGTTGCAGAAATCGCACGAAAAGGAGTCTCCCTGTCTGAAGCCTCGTTTGGTTTCAAATGTTTCAGAGAGATCCTTCTTGATTCTGACGGAGCTGTTGGTACAGCTCCTTTATGCACTGCGGCTTTAAAACCGACAAAGAGATGGTGTGTGTCGATTCTTTTATCATGGGTCTTCTCCAGGATTTAGCGTATCGTGAAAATCTGGGCGATGGTAGACTTAACAGGTCTAAAGCCACACTGATAAGGTCCAATAAGTTTGTCTACGATGGGCTTCAGTCTTTCACACAATACGCTAGAAAGAACCTTATATGCGATATTAAGAAGACTAATTCCGCGGTAGTTGGTGCGGTTAGTGGTATCGCCTTTCTTGTGGATTGGGCAGAGCACACTTAAATTACAATCTGGAGGCATGCACTCGTCTGACCATATTCTGCATAAGAGCTAATTAATGCTTTTCACCAGCTCTTCGCATCCGTGTTTGAACAGCTCGGTGGGCAGTCCGTCTTTTCCAGGCGATTTGTTGTTTTTGAGCCGGGATATAGCTATCCTCACTTCATTATAGTCAGGTGGTGGGACGACTTTTCCATCGTCAGGGATTGGGGTATCGGGTTCGACGTCTCCCTCGCAATTTAGCAGTGAGGAGAAGTGCTCCCTCCATAATTTAAGTACATTCTGTAAGTCGGTTACTAGGTCGTCATTATTGTCCTTACAGGAACTTACCTCGGTCTTTAAACCTTCCGTCATTCGCCGGATCTTTTCATAGAATTTTCGGCCATCGTACCTGTCAGCCAGCATCTCAAGCTCCTCACACTCACGCCTTTCAGCCTCACGTTTCTTTTTTCTAAAAAGGAGGCTCTCTTCCTTCTTCGCCTCACAATAGCGTTGCCATACACTGCTGGTTGCGCCCGTTCGCAACGTCTCCCTGTATGCAGCGTCCTTTTTGTCCGAGGCTGTGCTGCATTAATCATCGTACCAGTTGTTCTTGCGGGCTCGCTGAAACCCTATAGTGGCCTCAGCGGCGGTACGTAATGAATGAGAGATATGCTTCTATTGCTCGGTTACATCGTTAGGTCGAGGATTGCTCTCCGATAGCAGGTGTGAGAGTCGTGTGGAGAAATTATCAGCTGTCTGTGTCGCGCGCAGCTTCTCGACGTCAAACTTTCCTTCCGTTACTGTGCGCACTTTCTTCGCTGCACAGAGGCGTGTGCGTTGCAACAAGATAATGGTCCGAGTTGATTATGGGACCGCGTAGTGTACGCACGTCTACAACGGTGGAGCTGTGTCTGCCGTCGATCATGACATGATCAATCTGGTTTCTTGTTCTTTGATCAGGGCACAGCCAGGTGGCTTGGTGTATTCGCTTATGCTGGTACCTGGTACTACTGATGACCATATTGCGAGCAGCGGCGAAGTTAATCAACCTAGTGCCGTTGGGGATGCTATTTTCTATTCTGGTACATACGAAAATTAGCTGTAAGCGAATTGGAATTGATTAGTGCTCAACCATGCCAAATCTAAGTACTCTGAGAACACAATTTATTTGAGCAGATTGTCGATTAAATTATTGCTGTGTGTGAGCTGGTGTTGTTGTGTATGTGTGAATGATTACATGGATTATTGATTCAATTAGCTAAATACTTAATGCTTAATTGCGTGTGTTTTTACTGAGATAATAAATTTAGGTACATACGTAAACACATACATAAACAAAAGGTAACTTTATGCCATGACGGCAAAGCAAGTGCGTGTTTATTTGTATTTCATTATGAGGTTTGGTGATTAATGAGTCAATGTACACAGGTTGGTTGTTTAAATCCTTGTTGTGTGATTGCAGCATAACATTAAATTGAACCTTTTCGCAAATTGCAAATAAATTTTAATGAACATGATAGTCCAATTAAAGTATGCTTTAAAAGTAAAAAGTGTTTTAAATTTGATATGAAATTGCAGCAAAATTGCAACGGGCATTTTTTTATCCGTTAAAGTACTATTTTGATAAGCTTTTTTTTTTAAACTGAAAAATATTTTTTTTTTCTATTTAATTTTGAGTTAAATTACCCCCATTATATTTTTTGTTTACCAATTACGCACCGCTGACTCTTGCAGCATTTGAAATATTTACTAAATTAATTAATTCACCCCCTTCACCAGCCATTCAATTTCCACTGCTTGCGCTTAAGCCTTGCACTAACATTCCTTGTGCAGCTGTGCAACCAAGTTTCAAATGAAATTGCAGCCAATTAACATATTTCGCCTTCGTTAAAGCATTAGCCCCATCTCAAGGCGTGTATGGCGACGAAAGTGAGTTTGCTTAGTTGGCACTTGGGAATTAATTTATGCGTTGACTCGAGCAATTAGCAACACCAAACAAGGCTGCCCACACAAAATTTCTTCCCAAGCTTATTGAAGTTTTTGGCTCTGTCGACAGCTTAAATAAGCCACCAAAAGTTGGTTTTTGTTTTAAATATTGACAATTGAATAAATAACAAATGCGCAAACAATTCAAAGTTTAAAAGTATGTAAATTGGCGGCACTGCATAAATTATTTTCGTGCATAAATAAAATAAGATAAAAAAAGGATGTGTGGCACTCGTGGACTGCCGCGATAAAGCTATTGCATATTGTCAACTTATGCCAGGCCCACTACGCAGCGATCGGGGTTTTGAATTTCAAAATCCTCCCCTGCGCACGGGCCTGTAGCACGCACATATCCATTTTTAGTTAAGGCCAAAGTCAAAGTCAAAGTCAAAGCAAAGTCAAAGTAAGAGTCAAAGTCAAAGTTCAGTCAAAATCAAAGTCAAAGCCCAGACAAGGTCAAAGTCCAGTCAAGGTCAAAGTCAAGGTCAACGTCAAAGTCAAAGTGAAAGTCAAAGTCCAGTCGAAGTCAAAGTCAAAGTCAAAGTCAAAGTCCTGTCAAATTCAAAGTCAAAGCTCAGTCAAGGTCAAAGTCAAAGTCAAAGTCCAGTCAAAGTCAAAGACCAGTCCAGTCAAAGTCAAAGTCAAAGTCCAGCCAAGGTCAAAGTCAAAGTTAAAGTCAAAGCCCAGTCGAAGTCAAAGTCAAAGTCCAGTCAAATTCAAAGTCAAAGTCAAAGTCCAGTCAAAGTCCAGTCAAGGTCAAAGTCAAAGCTAAAGCCAAAGTCTTAACTTTAACTTTAACTTTAACTTTAACTTTAACTTTAACTTTAACTTTAACTTTAACTTTAACTTTAACTTTAACTTTAACTTTAACTTTAACTTTAACTTTAACTTTAACTTTAACTTTAACTTTAACTTTAACTTTAACTTTAACTTTAACTTTAACTTTAACTTTAACTTTAACTTTAACTTTAACTTTAACTTTAACTTTAACTTTAACTTTAACTTTAACTTTAACTTTAACTTTAACTTTAACTTTAACTTTAACTTTAACTTTAACTTTAACTTTAACTTTAACTTTAACTTTAACTTTAACTTTAACTTTAACTTTAACTTTAACTTTAACTTTAACTTTAACTTTAACTTTAACTTTAACTTTAACTTTAACTTTAACTTTAACTTTAACTTTAACTTTAACTTTAACTTTAACTTTAACTTTAACTTTAACTTTAACTTTAACTTTAACTTTAACTTTAACTTTAACTTTAACTTTAACTTTAACTTTAACTTTAACTTTAACTTTAACTTTAACTTTAACTTTAACTTTAACTTTAACTTTAACTTTAACTTTAACTTTAACTTTAACTTTAACTTTAACTTTAACTTTAACTTTAACTTTAACTTTAACTTTAACTTTAACTTTAACTTTAACTTTAACTTTAACTTTAACTTTAACTTTAACTTTAACTTTAACTTTAACTTTAACTTTAACTTTAACTTTAACTTTAACTTTAACTTTAACTTTAACTTTAACTTTAACTTTAACTTTAACTTTAACTTTAACTTTAACTTTAACTTTAACTTTAACTTTAACTTTAACTTTAACTTTAACTTTAACTTTAACTTTAACTTTAACTTTAACTTTAACTTTAACTTTAACTTTAACTTTAACTTTAACTTTAACTTTAACTTTAACTTTAACTTTAACTTTAACTTTAACTTTAACTTTAACTTTATGATAGAGATGCAATTTTGTTGCTTTTTCACAAATATCCATTCCGTTATTTTTTTTTTTGATTTAGGTGCCAAGCCCGCGATAAAATCTATGCAATAGCTTAAAAAAATAATAAAAAAATAAAACAAAATGAAAATAAACGGGAAAATATAAAATTAAAAAATATTTTGTAATCAGTTATTTAACATGCTATCTATCCGGTCATTTTCCCTGGAATGGCCCAGAATCAACCTATCTAAATAGCAATCCCAAAATAAATCTCTGAATAAGAAGTGGTGTCGATTAAAAACCACTATATTGTTTCAATTATGATGAAATTTAAAAATAACAAAAAATAAAAATAAAAAACCAAAATCAATTGCCAACTAAGTGGAAGTATGCAAAAAGGACCAACTAACTGACAACCCCACTTTATGAATTTTAATTTTCTTTATTGAGTTCATGGTTATTGTTATTGCAGTAATGGTTTCTATTGTTGTGGTTGTTGCTGTTGTTATTGGTGTTGGCTAAATTTGGTTGTGTTTACATATACTTTGTGCCTTCTCGTTTTCTATTTTATTCAGTTTGTTCAATTATGCGCACAAAAAGCGCAAACAGCAGCCACAAAGATACACAAGCAACCACACATTATTTACATACCAACATTGTAGATGGCACTCGTAGACACAAAATACCAACAGAGGCAGGAAAAAAGTGACAATAACAACAAAAAAATCATAAATGAAAGTTTTTTAATGCAATTTTCGTGAACAAGTTGCGATTTGTTTACATTGTATGGGTATGCTTTGTGTGTGTGTGTGTGTGTTTGTGTGTGCGTGCGTGTGAGCTGAAATATTTGTAACGCAAACCTTTTTGTATGGAGAATGGGACAAAGGATGTGTATGGGTAACCCAGTGAGCAAAAAGTTTTGGGGAAAAACAAATTGTATGCCATATGAAAAACTACTCTACCATAACTGGGGTTTCTCCCCAGAGTATGTATGTAAATAGCTGAATTGCTTATGTTGCAAAACAAAGTGTGGCCACTTTTAGGTTACGGGGCAATTGTACACATTACGGTCGTTTGCCAACTTTGACACTAAAGTTATTTTAATGGGTTTTGTGTTGAAAAATTTACTTTTTGTCAAATATTTTATGGCATGAAAATATGCTTCGTTCCATTGGACACTAAGGAATTTTGTTGTTTAGCAGTTGAAAGCAAACCGGACGTTACATTTGCCACACATACTTTAGTAGTAAATTGTTTGAAATAGTTGAAAGTTATGTTAATTAATTATGTATGTTAGTCGGCATGATAATTTTATTGAAAGCGATTTGCTCATGCCGATCAATTAATCAATTCCAATTTATGCAGATTATGTGTTATTATTTTCAATGAAAAGTTCAATAAGTTGAGTGTAGCAATTGAAAGTGGAAGCGTGTGAAGGAATTATTTATGCGATATACATATGTGTATATTGATACATGCAGATTAGGGTGTTTGACTTAGTTAGGTAAAATAATATTAACTAAAAAAATAGAATAAGATAAAATGAAATTAAACTTACAAAAAAAATAAAAAAATAAAAAAAAAAATTAAAAAGGAAATTAAAAAAAAAAAATAAAAGAATAAAAATTAGAAATTATTAAATAAAAAAAAATATAATGAAGTAAAATAAAAAAATTAAAAGAAATAAAAAAAAAAATAAAAAAAATGAAATAAAAAAATTAACAAAAATAAAAAAATCAAATACTATTCAAAATAATTAAGTTACAAAAAATTAAAATGAAATTAAAAAGAGAAAAATAAAATGAATTAAAAAAAATTAAAAATAAATAAAATAAGAAAATGTGTTTTTTGAGAAAAATTTACCCACGCGAGTAAAGAAAACACTTGTATTTGAATACATATATGTATGTATATTTGTAGGTAGATTTATTAATATTCCGAATAAAGGTTACACGACTGTTTGCTAATGAATCCAAAACTTAAGTAAGTAGTTATAATGATTAAAAATAAGTTAGAGATTGAGAGTGTGTTTTAATTCAAAGGGTATTTGAAAGTCAAATACTGCAGATAAAAAGGAGTATATCAGGAACTTACGAAATAGGAACAGAAAGAGTTTAGGAGAGTGAAAATATAAAGGTATGTAGATGTTTATGTATATAAAATATTAAAAATAGAGTAAGTGGGTACAATATGGACATAACTTCTCCATCGCTAGAATTAAAGATATATCTTAAATTCTATTTTACTAATTAATGTTTTGTTTTTGTTCATTATTTACAGTATTTAATTCATTATTCAGTATTGTACAAACAGTTGTATTTAAGTATTTTGTGGTTGAACAAATTTGTCATATTTGAATTTTCTTTTAATATTTAAAGTATGAATATTGTTAAGTTTAGAGCTTTTATATTTGGGTTGCTCTTTATGTCGTAGAGCTTTATAATTCTTAATATAACCATCAGTTCTTTGTTCTACATAGTTTTCTCTGGTTTTGTTTCTTTTAGTGATATATTTTTGCTTCGTTTGTAGTATGTGTTCATAAATTTTTTTCTTGTCACAATTTCCAAATTCAATAGTTATTGGTTTTTCCTTTGTAACAGAGTGGTAAGTGTTATTGTAAAATTCTATAGCTTTACTCATTTTTTCTTTTATACTAAGGGTATTCTGCTCAACAGTAAGTACTCTAATTTTTTCTGAGATTGTATTGTGCAATCGCTCAATATCAGCATTGCCAGTGTGGTTATTGGCTTTTGTAAGATGAAGAGTAATATTTTCATTTTTTAAATAATCTTGTATATTTATGCATTTGAACTCGTTGTCACAAATGAGTTTTTGGAAATGACCTTTTTGCGATTTGAAAAGCCTAAGTTTTTCAATAACAGTTTGACTGGTTCTGTCTTCTAAATAATAGGCAGCAGAAAATTTTGAAAAACGATCAATGAATGTCAAAAAGTTTGATTTTGAGTTAGTGTAGACATCCATGTGTATTATTTGCTTTATATCAGTAGGGGTTTCAGTTAAGTGGAACTTGGCTTTAATAGGATTACGATCGAACTTTGATTTAGTACATGTAGAGCAGTTGTTTATATATTTTTGTATTAAAGTTTTCAAATTTGGAAAGTATATTAGTTTCTTTAGGCCTAGATAATTTTCATTAATGCCAGTATGCCCAGTTTCGTATTTATGGTAATTATGGATTTGTTTGTAAGCTTCTTCCTCTGTATCGATATCTTTTGCATGGTATAAACAACGAACAAATTTAATATTTTTGAACCCTCCGAATAGTTCTATTATTTTATTTTGTAAAATGCTGTATTGATTATCGTCTAGCTCCGTATATATACCTATTTTTCCCTTAACGATATGCTCTTTCAAAATACTTTCCAGACTATTTTCTAAGTCAGAAAAACTTATATAAATCTTTTTATTTTTGTGCTTGAATTCTAAGACTTTGTTCTTATTATTTACTAAAATAATCTGGGTTTTGAACCTATTCACCACAGTTTCTAGAATGGGAATATGATCGTGTAAATCTTCCATTTGTGAGTGAATGGTATCCAGATCATCAGTTTGATTATTATATAAAGAACTTGTAGAGGCACTTATCAGATTTATTTCGTTAGTATCTGCATTGATTCTGCTTAGAAAGTCAGCCACTACATTTTCCTTTCCTTTAATATAGTTTACGTTTATATTAAATTCGCTTAGTTTGATGAGCCAGCGATGAAGCCTTGGGCTCATTTTTCCCTGCGATTTAACGAACAGCCATTTCAAAGGCTGGTGGTCAGATAGAATTTCAAATTTGGTACCGTACAAGTATGGTCTAAAATAGCTCGTAGCCCAAACTATTGCAAGTAGTTCTCTTTCGGTTGCCGAGTAATTTCTTTCGTGCTCGTTCAGAGTTCTACTTGCGTAGCATATTGGGTGACCATTCTGTTGTAAAACGGCTCCAAGAGCGTCCAAACTTGCATCGGTTACCAATTGAAATTCTTGGTTAAAATCTGGGTACTTAAGTACCGGCGACTCTGTTATTATTTTTTTAAGTTTTTGAAAAGAATTTATGTAATTAGGGTCATTTAAGTTTAGTTTGACTCCTTTTTTGAGGTACCTTATCATCGGATAAGCTACCTTTGAAAAATCTTTCATAAACTTGCGGTAGTAACCAGTAACGCTGAGAAACGATTTAATCTGTTTCACTGATTTTGGTAGCTCTAACTTTAATATTTGATCTACTTTAGTAGTATTAGGTTTAACTCCTTCAGATGTTAAGATATGGCCCAGGTAAAGAGTCTCTTTAGCGAAAAACTTGCATTTATTAATTTGAATTTTCAAATTAGCTTCACGGAGCTTTGTAAGCACTCGATTTATATCGGTAATGTGCTCTTGTAGGCTTGTTGAGAAAATTAAAATGTCGTCTAAGTAGACAACGCATATTTTATTAATTAAGTCTCGTAAGATGCTGTTAATAAGCCGTTGAAAAGTGGCCGGCGCATTTTTTAGTCCGAATGGCATGCGGATAAACTCGAAATGTCCATACGGAGTGGAAAAGGCGGTTTTCAACCGGTCTTCTTGTTTAACAAGAATTTGGTGAAACCCTTTTGCCAAATCAATAGTTGTGAAATACTGTGCCCGGCCTAATTTGTCCAATATATTTTCTATATTGGGTATAGGAAACTTGTCATCGACTGTAATGTTATTTAAAGCTCTATAGTCGATCACAATCCGCCACTTCTTTTCGCCAGAACTGTCGAGTTTCTTGGGGACGACCCATAACGGACTATTATAGGGCGAGTTGCTTTCTTGGATAATATTTTGTTTGAGCATATCATTAATTTCCTTACAGATTTCCTGCTCGTGTATTTGTGGATAGCGGTACATTTTCGAATATACCGGTCTTTCGGATGTAGTTTTTATTTCGTGCACTATTTTACTTGTGCTAGTGAGGTTTTGCCCTTCTACATAAATAAGATCCTGAAAAGATTCAAGGATGTTTTCCAAAATTTTCTTTTCTTGCAATTTTAGACCATGGAATAAACTATTAAGGACTTGGTTATCAATATCGATTTCCTCTAAAACATGGACCTCGTTAAACGGAAAAGCGGTTGGCTGATAGAAATTAATTTTATTATTATTAAATGTTATCGTTTTGTTATGCATGTCTATAACACTACGCATTGGAGTCAATATATTTTGCCCGATAATTGCATTAAAATGTTTTGCTTTAAAATCTACTAATTTCCAAGTCATCGTTGCATTTACGTTAAATTCTAATGGGACATTTGTGATAATTTCTTGTGTTATAAATGTGCTATTATTTAGTGAAGTTAAATAAATATTTTGCATAAGGGGGAATCTTTTATATTTTGGTAATTTATTTATATCAAGTAACGAGGTAGTTGCACCTGTATCTATTAATGCTAAGAGCTTTTCATTATCGACAGTTAGTTCAATCAATGGTAATGGTTTTTTGAGGCTATTGTAAAAAAATTTACGTGATCATCTACGTTGTGCATACAACAACCACACTGTACATCTGCTTGCAAGTGATCAACTTCCATTGTTGATACATTATTATTGTTATTGTTGTTGCTATGATATTGAGCTGAAGACCCCTGTACTAATTTATTTCTATTAAAATTACTATTTCTCAATTGAGAAGGTTGAAATTGTGTTGAATATGAATTACTATTATGATGGTTAGAGAATCTACGCGAATTATTGCTATGGCTATTATGCTTATTGCGTGGTTGCATATAAGAAAATTGATTACCGCAAAATTGATTTTGCGCTGATAATGATGGTAACATTGAATTTGGAGATTGCGAATTTTCATTTACGTTAAATTTTTCAACATTTTTCAAATTTGATCTATTATCATTACGAATTAAACAGTTTTCTTCTAATATTTGATATGCATCTCGAATATTTGTTACTTTAGAATTAATTATTATTGAAGCTCTATTGACATCAATGTTATTTAAAAATATACGCAAAATAAATTTGTCTACACGATGTGGTTCATACTCAACTGGCTTTTCACAATCGAATTCGAACTTCTCATTGATTTTACAACAAATATTAAACAGCTGCATATAATAACTTACAATATCGTTGTTTGTTGTTGTGTGAGCACATTTATAAAGTTCATCGTATGACTCTCTTACGCCAAAGTTTTTTATCAAAGCTCGCTTGACATTCTCCCATGTTGGCGACGCCCCCAACGTACGTATTATATGTAAAGCAGCGCCCTGTATTTTATTAAGTACTACTCGTTCATGTATGTATGCTTGTAATTGAGCTTGCTCCCCCACGACACGTTTCACTGACTCGACTTCTCTAATAAACGATGATAAAGCATTGGTATTGTCTCCTTTGTAAATTTGAATGGTTTGAGCATCTTTGATGATATCGGCAAAGGTCAGTTGCATTGCCATGATTACGGTGTTACTCAATTCTCTCAATTCTCAATTGTAAAACACTCAATAAATTGGTGTGGCGCTTTGGCTATTGTGCTGAGTTATTAATAGTTCATATGACTCTTTTTGTTTAGATATTAATTTATATGCATAATTATTGCTATGCTTCAGAGTGTATATATTTTTTTTTTATAAACTGTATGTAAGCAAAAGTAAATGAGTGCCCGAAAGTTCTTCAAATTGCAATCGTAAAAAAATAATTTGTTCTTGCTTTTATTGCAATAAATCAAACAGTTATTTTTTTTTCTTTTTTAAGTTTACTTTTGACTGCAAATTTTTTTTTTTTTTTTTCACTTTTAAATAGTTTTGCATGTAATCGTCAAATAATAATAGCACTTTTTGTTTTGTTTAAATTTTTGTTAAGCTTTTTAAATTTGTATTTAACTTTAGCTAAGCGGAATGCGTTGGTTTGCCGTAGACTGCGCCAGTAAAGAAAACACTTGTATTTGAATACATATATGTATGTATATTTGTAGGTAGATTTATTAATATTCCGAATAAAGGTTACACGACTGTTTGCTAATGAATCCAAAACTTAAGTAAGTAGTTATAATGATTAAAAATAAGTTAGAGATTGAGAGTGTGTTTTAATTCAAAGGGTATTTGAAAGTCAAATACTGCAGATAAAAAGGAGTATATCAGGAACTTACGAAATAGGAACAGAAAGAGTTTAGGAGAGTGAAAATATAAAGGTATGTAGATGTTTATGTATATAAAATATTAAAAATAGAGTAAGTGGGTACAATATGGACATAACTCGCGCTGCAGGAACCAGACAAGCCGACATATGTTTCGATGATACTGGAATTACATCTCTTCATGGACTTTTCTTCCCGGCATTGTGAGAGTCGAACTCACAACACTGTAGTGACTTGTATGCTAGAAGGTCTAACACCTCAGGCCACTACCCAGCTTGAAGGTAAATCCTTCTCAGTGTCCATTTATGCATATATTTATACTTCCATATAGAACATTTCTTTAATTTCAATGCTAACTTATATGAAAGATTTGCGAATTTTTAGGACTTGGTGTGAAACCTATGAAAGAATTTTCTATGCTTAATGCACGAATATTTTTTCATTTAAACATTTAAACTCTTTGTTGCTTTTGACTTGTAGTCTATTGCTACAAGTCAAAAGCAACAAAGAGTATAAATAAAATAAAATGAAATAAGATAAAAAAAAAATTAAAAACGAAAAATAAAAAAAATATAAAAAATTAACAAAAATAAAAAAAAAAACAAATGCAATTCAAAATAATTAAGTTACAAAAAATTAAAATAAAATTAAAAAGAGAAAAAAAAATGAATTAAAAAAATTTTAATTAAATAAAATAAAATGAAATAAGATAAAAAAAAAAATAAAAAACAAATAAAAAAATCAACAAAAATAAAACAAAAGCAATTCAAAAGAATTAAGTCTCAAAATTAAAATAAACTTGAAAAGAGAAAAATAAAATGAATTAAAAAAAATTAAAAAAAAAAAAATTAAAAAAAAATAAAAAAATGAATTAAAAAAAAAAATAAAATAAAATAAAATGAAATAAGATTAAAAAAAATAAATAAAAAAAAAATTAAAACAAATAAAAAAATTAACAAAAATGAAAAAAAACAAATGCAATTCAAAAGAATTAAGTTACAAAAAATTAAAATAAAATTAAAAAGAGCAAAATAAAATGAACTAAAAAAATTTTAATTAAATAAAATAAAATGATATAAGATTAAAAAAAAAAAAAAATAAAAAACAAATAAAAAAATTAACAAAAATAAAAAAGCAAATACAATTCAAAAGAATTGAGTTATAAAAAATTAAAATAAAATTAAAAAGAGAAAAATAAAATGAATTACAAAAAATTAAAAAAAAATTAAAAAGAGAAAAATAAAATGAATTAAAAAAAAAAATTAAAATAAAATAAAATGAAATAAGATAAAAAAATAAATAAAAATAAAATAAAATAAAATAAAATAAAATAAAGTAAAAAAACGCTAAATTATAAAAAAAAATAAAACAAATTTATAAATTAAAAAAATTTAAATAAAATAAAATTAGAAAAAAATAGAATTAATTAAAATGAAAGAGAAAAGTAAATTAATTCAAAATTAAATTAGACTAAAGTAAATAAAATATTTTTAATTAAGTCAAATTTATTTAAAATACTTCAAATTGAGTTAAACTAAATCAAGTTAAATTGATTTAACTTTATTTAAATAAAAAATTATATTTGATTTTAATAAATTTTTTTTAAATTTTTTTTTTTTTTTTTTTTTTTTTTAATAATTTAACTAAAGAAAAATTGATACAAAATCAAATACCCTAATGCGTAAAAACTTTGAAATAAAGAGGGAATAAAAAAATAAAAATAATATAAAAAAATATAATAAAATAAAGTAAAAAATATTGAATAAGATGAGTTAATTAAAATAAAATAAAATAATTTAAAATTAAATGAGATGAAATCAAATCAGAATAAATTAAATAAAATAATTTAAATTTAGTTAAATTTAATAAAAATATTTTAAATTTAATAAAAGAAAAAAAAAATGTTAAAAAACGAAACACCCTAATGTGTAAAAGCCTATTAAAATCACAGTTTCAAAGGGTAAATTAGAAGTAAAGTTATAATCATCTTAAATATTTTGTTTAGTGTATTCAAAAGCGCTTTGGCATAAAATATGAATGGTGCTACACGGCGTATGAGTAATCTCCAATCATAAAAGTTCTTATTATTTTCAATTTTTTGATTCATTTTGTTTACAAGTTTTCCCTCTCCTCTACATCATGTCTGAAGTGAGAAAAAACTACTTACATCCTTAAATACTTAATAATAATGTGTAACAACTTTAAAAGGGATGCTCAGTTAAAAGTTTTGAACTTTTGCCACTGAAACCTCAATTTAGTGCATTGCGTGTCGCATCTTGGCAGCAATTTTACAAACTTAATAAATTTCAAACTTTTATTGGTTTCGTACATTGAATTGTAGTTTAGTTTAAATAATGCATGCATTTTTAAGTTATTTTAAATTGTAGTAATTTAACTATATTAACACTCCTTTAATTTAGATATCTTTATTAAACACTTCAAACTAGGGCACCAAAATAAGAGTTGAAATTAGTTGTGAATTGATTGGATGGCACACTTCTGCATTTTCGATACGGTTTAAGCTATAATTTTAGTTACGGAAATGGTTTGGTTTTTCGTGGCAGCTGAACTTAATCTTACGGGAACAGATACGGCCACGTTATGATTCTGATTATGGTCATGGCTGTGGATACGGTTATGGTTATGGTTATGGTTATGGTTATGGTTATGGTTATGGTTATGGTTATGGTTATGGTTATGGTTATGGTTATGGTTATGGTTATGGTTATGGTTATGGTTATGGTTATGGTTATGGTTATGGTTATGGTTATGGTTATGGTTATGGTTATGGTTATGGTTATGGTTATGGTTATGGTTATGGTTATGGTTATGGTTATGGTTATGGTTATGGTTATGGTTATGGTTAATGTTGTGGTTATGGTTATTGCTATGGTTATGGGTACGGTTACGGTTACGGCTATGGTTATGGGTACGGTTACGGTTACGGTTACGGCTATGGTTGTATTTGTAAGTATGGTTAAGGCTATGGGTTCGGTTATGGCTAAGGCTATGGTTTTAGTTTAGGTTATGATTACAGCTATAGTTTTTGTAACATTATAATGAAAGTGATAATCACCCTGAAGGTTACAGTGACCGAAGCGGTGATAGTGATCGTGATAGTGACAATTGAGAGTTATTTGGGAACTCTGCTTGAAATCAAATAAAACTTTTAGCCCATTCAAAACTCAAATTTAATGCTTAGCGTCTAGTGATTTCCTACTTAAATAAACTTTGAACTGAACTTACGCCGTTTAAGTACAAACAGCTCTTTCGAGTAGATCATACTTCGGAAAAAACACTTCGCAATGGTCAAGAACACTGCCAGACGCACTTCAATTCTCTACTCATCAGCAGATCGACCTCGCATTGACAACATATTCACCGCACATATTGGATTAATTAAATTTATCGGACAAGATCCCATAAATTTCAAGCTCCCCCACCGTCTACACATACTCAACCAGTTACTGAGCTACATTTACATTGCATTCGTAATCTCACAAATAGTATGCGTTGGCATCTTTTTAGTGGCAACCTTGTATTATATGTCACGCAATGGCAAATTTGAGGAAGTCACCGATACTCTAACAACGGTCATAATTTATTGGTTTACCATTTATACATCCCTCTATTGGAATTGGAAACGACAACGTTTATTCAATTTTTTACATCTTATTAATCAAAATTATTGGCATCACTCGCTGCCAGGATTGTCATTTGTTACTGCACATCCCGCTTGCTTATTGGCCAGGCGTTTGATAATTGATAATTGATTGATAATTGTTTGGAGCCCGTTGCTGACGGGCGAACGTGTATTGCCGTTAAATATTTGGTATCCCTTTGATGCATTTGTGAGTAGAAAAAAAAAGTTTGTTTTTTTTTTTTTAGAAAATTCTTAACTGGTTTCTCGTTTCATATTTTAAGCAACCTTATGTGTATGAAATAATATGTGCTCAACATGTCTTGACCCAAATGATAATGGGTTCTATCTTCGCCAGTGCCTCCGGATTATTTGCTTCGCTTGTCATTATAATGTGTGGACAATTCGATGTACTCTTTTGTAGTTTGAAGAATTTGAATTATTACGCA
>CAXKVI010000001.1:177974977-177989977 GCA_964058755.1 Campiglossa producta | reverse complement strand
ACAAAGGAAATCAAAAATAAACAAATTACCAGCTATATCTAGATTTCAGACACACAAAATTGTTCTTAATATAAAAGAAAAGTTTTTATAGGAACTCTTTAGATCCGATTTTTTTTATAAAAAAAATTTCTCAAATAAAAGCTACTCATGCAGCAATTTCCCTCTTGTTGGAACAACAAATGTGATATTCCTTATTTACATAAATACATAAATACATACGCATGAATGTGTGTTATCTGCATGCACCTGTGTTATCTCATAAAAAAGTTTCCAACTCATTTAGGCTTTCGTTTAACAAATGTTTAAAGCACATGAGCAGACAGTTTAAAATAATCTACATATAATGCAGACGTACATAAATACCCCACAAAAAATTAAGCGAGTGATAATAACATAGCAGAAATAGCGTCTCAGTGCAATACTACCTATGCTTCATAAAAAAAAGATAAAGAAGACATACATATCGCCCGTACCAAAGTAAAGAGGTGTAGATAAATATTTTCTTTTTTTGGGATTTTATGATAAACATAATAAACCGACTGAAAAAGTTCGAAAGTGGCGCCCATGGTTGCCTTTGGATTTAAATTTTACTTGAGTTTGCCCAATGAAATTCAACCACAAAATCTTATTTTATTTCTCTACCTTTTTGAGGTACATTTTCATTAACTTTCACTTTCTTTTTCTATTTCCTCAATTTTCCTTACTTTTCCTTATTTTTAATATTTTTCGTTTCTATACATTCCTCTTCTTTTTGCCTTTTCCTCCTTCTTTACACCATTCAGTAATACACTTTGAATGTTTATAATTATTTATTTTAGGTCGTTTTTATTCGCCTTTCTTTCCTTTCGTTTCATCTGCTTTCCTTTTCTTTTCTTTACTCTTCTTTTCTTTTCTTTGATATTCTTTCCTTCCCTTTCCTTTCCTGCGCTTTCCTTTCCTTTCCTTCTCTTTTCTTCCTTTCTTTTCCTTTGCCTTTCTATCTTTTCATTTGATTTTCTTTCTTTCCTTTCTTTTCTTTTTTGTCTTTTCTTTTCCTTATGCAATTATAATATTTATGAAAATTCAATGAGTATATTTATGACTTTAGAGCAGTACAGCCTTAACCTGTTAACAGTATAGCCTATACAGCTCCAATTTCAACGTTATACTGTTAGTAGTATAGCCTAAATGTAGGCAACGCTTACAGATCCAATTTTAATGTAAACGTCATACGCCTAAATGTAGGCAACGATTATATTTATTTTTTTTCAAGTTATGTTGCTAGCGCCGAACCTTTTAACATTGAAAAAAGTCCGTTACTACGAACTTTTTTACCATTAACATTTTTTTTTTTCATTTCACTCCCACCGCCAAGGCCTGCGATAAAATCTATGCAATAGCTTAAAAACTCTAAAACGGGCACAGTTTTTTGGTGGGAAAATGCGTCGAAGCGCTGCAATGAACACCAGCATATTTCAGTCAGTGTGTTGTGCGAGATAAAAAATATTGCAAAAACGTTAATCTATGTTTTACCTTAAAACTTTTTTTTATATACGCTGCAAAAAATCGTGTTACTAATCCTCAATGAGAGTGAACGGCGAGCAATCTCTTTCGCGTTTTTTTATATGTATTAGTGTAGCATACTTTTAGGGGTGATAGTGAATTCGAAGTTTTGTAGCATACTTATAGGAGTTAAAATAGTTGTTTGATAAAAAGAGGAGTGGTACCATTGTACCTGCTCTGATATAAATGTGTACAATTGGTCTCTCAGAACAAGACTTAAAATTATAGACACTAAACCAATTAGTTAAGTATAATCATTTTAATCGTGCTATTTGCTTAGCATCGCTTGGTAAGTAGACGTGACGGGTGCCTATGTTTGAGTGAGCTCTTCCCGCTCCAGTTTACATAAACAGAGAACATGATTAATTGCCCAGCAGCAGCGTGACACAAATCTTTTCGCTGCTTTGAAAAATATCAATTCCACCGCATTCGTAAGTACATAATGCTCATAATTAAGCGCAATTGTTTTGCAATTTAAAATTCCAGTAATAAGCAACTTTTGGTATTTTTAGCAATTAATGCAAATCATTCGCAGGTTTTTGTGGTTGTTATTGTGCTTTTGTCTCGTTGTAGTAATCTCTTGTTATTGCTCGCTCACAGATTTTTCATTAATACATTTGCATTGTTCTTACGCATACTGCTGTCTGTCTCCCTTTTTGGAAAATTGAGTGCGTTTTATCTTCATTGTGAATGTCATAGAGATTTAAGCCCGAATTACGTGCCGCAAATAAATCATGCTGATTTACCCGTTTACTAAAAAGAAGGTGCTTGGAGAATGAATTTTGAAAGAGTGGGTGTTATACATTTGTGAATATGAAAATATTTTGGAGACATATTCTAAACATGGCTGAAGGTTAGTTTATATGTTATGCAATAAATTTTGCAGCAAAAAGTGAAAACAACCAAAATAAATAAACATTAAAGTAAAATAACAAAAACTTAAATAAATCAAAATTAAATATAAAATAAAAACAAAAAAATTAAAAAAACAAGACAAAAAAAAAAAAAATAAATAAATGCACCCGAATTTTTGAAGTGTACTTTAGAGCGTCCAAAAAATGTGTGGGGAAAAAATTAAACGAAATTTGGTAATCATACCCTCTAATGTCGGTGAAAATCAGGGCCCGGCAGATATAAAAGTGAGGGTGTATCAGTGAAAGAGCGGTCATCGCACCAATGAAATTATGTTACTTGTTTTTTTTCCCTTGCTCACTATCACCAAAGAAACAGCGTATGTTGTTGAGTCGTTGCTTGTAAGTGAGTGACCGAGCATAACAAACGACATCCATTGATTGGTCAGTGCGATCATAGCGCTGTCACAAGAGCGTAATAATCTGTGTGAATTTGGTTCTCAGATTTGCGGACAATTGTCCCACTAGGTGTCTAGGCCTGGTCTAAATAACATGTGAGCGAAGTCTTATTGTTCTAGGATAACGGCAACCCGTACCGATTTTTAGTTCAAATTTTAGCTAGCAGCTTATACTAACTAATGGCGACGATATACCAACAGGTTATCATAATCTTTAACGAGATTTTCGCTCTCCCAGAGGGTAAAGTACCTCGGTGTCGAAATAGGTAGCAAACTAAACTGGAAACTGAACGTTGAGAAAAGAACAAACAAACCATACATTGCCTACTACTCCTGCAAAAGAATAGTAAGCAAGAACTGGGGTCTAAAACCAAACCACTCAACATCATCCTAGACCAATTACCGCTAGACATGCACATTAGAGTAACGGCTACCGGAGCAGCACTAAGGCTTAGGGCGTCCGAGTGCTGGAATGCGAAACAGTATGGCCACAGCGGCATCCTAAACAGGTTCTCAAACGAAGACCTAACATCAGATTACCTCCCACCCTCCTTAAAATTCGACAAAAACTATGAAGTGCACTTCCCATTAAGAGGCGAATGGAGAGATGGTAGCGCTTGTAAGCAGGGGATAATCTCTGTCTTCACCGACGGGTCCAAAATGGACGTTGGAGCGTGGGGCCATGGGTCTTCTCTGAGCAATTGCAAGTCACTCAGTCCTACCGTCTACCGAAATCGGCCAGCATCTTCCAACCAGAAGTAGCTGGTATCGAGAAAGCCTGTGGACACCTAATAGGAGATTCAATTGAAGGGAGGGAGGTACGCATATACTAAGACAGTCAAGCAGCGCTTATGGCGCTCGACTCGCCGATCACTTCCTCTAAGGCCGTCAGCGACTGCAAGACTAGTGTGATTTCAACGAGGTGTGCAGAAGTTGCGTCCCAGATGGCTGTAAAGAAACTGTTACTCACTTCCTCTGCGAGTGTACTGCCCTGGCCAATATAAGACACAAGACCTTAGGTAAGTTCGTTCTAACTGACCTGAAGGATGTGTCTAAGTGCTCCATAGTTGACATAAGCAAATTTATAAGTCTCGCCAAATGGTTTGACCAATATCCAAATAGACAATAAAGTGTAATTGGTTTCACAGTTAGTGCATCAAAATTGCGCTCAGCGCGCTACTCAGGTCCTTCTGACCGGGCAGCACGGCAACCAACCAACCAACCGAACGGCACTTGCAAAGCACATGAGTTTTTGCTGAGGAGTTAGGTTAGGTTAGGTCCAAGTGGCTGCCGCACAGGCACACTTAGGCCAGTTTTGAAAGACCCGTTGTGATATCACCAACACAAGGAAAGTCAGTCCCGGGACCCGGCCATATGGAAAATCCATGAGTTGTTGGGATTTTACACATAGCAGAATCCCGGGACTGACACTTCTAAACCGACACCGTTACTCCTCTTCGAAGTTTCTCATGGCAGAACCCGGAGAGTTTGCCAAACTACTGCCGAGGGGCGACCCCGTTCAGAAAAATAATTTTTCTAAATAATTTTTGATGTTAAAAAATTTTAATATTTTGCTCATATATAAAGGATTGTGTAACAAATTTCCAACTTTAAATTTTTATAAGGAAAACGGGATTCTTTGTAAGAATATTGAAAAAAAAAATATGTTTTTTAGCAAAAATAATTGAGGAGGTTCAAACCAAAACGCTATAAATGTATACTGATTCAGTGTATACTTATTGCGTTTTGGTTTGAAGCTCCTCAATTGTGTATATCTTGAAATTTTAAAATTTTTTGTATGAGTCATACACGGCGTATGAGTAATATTTATTTATTCAAGTAAGAAAAGTTCAGATAAATATTATTTGATATAAAACTTACACTACGTTCAGGCTACTGTGAACACCTCTCATTTGGTACCCATATTGTAAAATCTATTTCTAGGATATATATCTCCTAATTGTCAGGATAGTTTTCGATGCGAAATTGTCAAAATTAGGAGCTTTTGATTTTTTGGGACAGTCTAGTGTACTTCCTAGTAAATGTATTCAGCATTTTCTATTCCTTGCAAGGGAGAAAACTGCAAAAAGCAAACAATGATACTAATTTAAATTTCCAGGATTAGTTTTTCCTATGATTTGGGATTTACACTGAATTTTCTGTTGATTCTAACTGAACCAAAAAGCTGGCGTTGAGGTTTTTTTTTGCAATTTGACTTTCATTTATATTTGTTGGCCTTTTCTGAGAAGACACTCGGAAAAGGCAGAAGGCTTTGTATGGGTTATTGTATCATTTGGAGTTTACTTGACATTCTTCGAGAAACTCTGAAGGCTCTGGCTTCCCAGAAATACTGCAGACATTTCACTCCCATTCAATTAACCCTATGCTGATCCTTCGCAATTGCGTTAAGCAGCCTCGCATCCCCTTTATGCAACAATTGACCAATTTAAACATTCATTCCTTTATTCCTGTGAATCAAGAGCAAACGGATATGGTTGCTTGTTGTCGGCCAAATTCGCATGAATTGACAAAAGTGCTGCTGACAAACCTCCAACAGCTAATAAAAGTCAACAATTGAATTGACCAAGTAATCGAGTTGGCTAATTGTAGCGGCACTTAAAAGGGTCTGTAATCGTACAAAACATAGCCGCTGAGTGCTGAGTGCATCGATTGTGTGTGGGAAGTTAATGAAGCGTGCTAAAACAATTGAAGCATTGAAACACAAAACTGATTGGCCTATTGTGGTACGAAAGTAGTTTGCTGGAAATTTGAGCGTGCAATCACACATTCTAAATTGTAGCCAAAAAGTGAAAGTGGCAGACATCGGTTTAGAACTAGAGATTTGATATGGGGGAAGTTAAGCTGTTCTAGAATAACGGTAACCCGTGCCGATTTTTAGTTTAAGTTCGCAAAACAGTCTATTAAGGCTTCGAAAAACATATTATTGTAATATTGTATCCATATATACAGGACTATGTAACAAATCTCTACATTTGAATTTTTTTAAGGACAACGGGATCCTTTGCCAGAATATTGAAAAAACTTAATTCACGAGAAAACGACATTGGCATTTCAAAAGTAGTTGAGTAGATTGCGTATCAATAAATTTTCTAGCAAAAATAAATTAGTATGTCTAATCAATTCAACTGCAAGTCTTCGATACCTCCGAAACCGGTCGAGCTATCGAAATTTCAAGATATCTCCCAAACCATTTCAGATATTTCAATGAATCACGTCGCATATTATAGCACTCATTGGCACCTTTCGTTACACACCCATATTGTACTAAGACATTTTTGGTCACCCCTGGTCCACATATTGGCCGATAACCACAAAACCCGTTGAGATATCGCAAAAAATAATATCTTAAACTTTAAGTTGAGCGTCTAGCAATCCAAAGATTCAATTCCATTCAGTACTTTTAGAGTGTTACGACCACAAACATACAGACCGTCATGGTCCACATATTGGCCGATAACTCCAAAATCGGTTGAGATATCGAAAAAAGTAATATCTTAAATTTTAAGTTGAGCGTCGAGCAATCCAACGAGTAAAGTTTCATTCAATTCCATTTATTACTTTCAGAGTGATACGGCCACAAAACATACGGACAGACTGACAGACAGGCACACAAAAATGTTTAAAATGGTTGATTTGGATTCTACTCACTTAATAATGCTTCCCCCAATAAATTTTTTGTTGATATCTGCCATGTTCAGACATCGACCTGTTACAATTTTATTATATGTAGAGATGTCTCCATCAGTCACACATCTGCGTCATTCCAAAACTTACTTAGTTGAATTCTCAAATGTGGGTTATAAACTTACTTTCATTTGCTGGTTGTGGTTCGACCACATCTCTAGTATTGTACATAGTTTAATAATGTGCTGTTCATGCTGAGCCTACATTTTGCATTTTAGCATTTAGCTCAAAATGCAGGACATTTTTCCATACAATTTTGAAAGCTAAACGCAACTAAATGCTACTTTATTTCTGCATTAGCTTTAGCATCTTCGAAGATACAGTACGAACAAAAATTTCCTTGTATGAAGAAAAAGTGAAACAATTTTGCATACTTTTGGGCGAACCGCTGTTTATATTACGATATCTTCTCACTAAGCAAGTCAACGTACTTATGTAATAATTTTTCCTGTTGAAATTTGCAATTTTCGAGGTGAAGAGTTTCCAAGTTTGTTAGAAAGTCGCTTTCTTTACCCACGAACTCTCTTTTTTAAAAGAAATGGAGTTTATCTGAAAAGGCAAGTATACTTCTACTTGCGATGTAGGAATGCACCTTAAGCATTCGAAAATTAGCTCAATGCGCATTTTCAAAATGCGGCAGCATGAACGCATCTTCGAAATGTACGACCGAAAATGGAAAATGCTGCTTTTAAAACTCAGCATGAACACTACATTAGCCACACTGCAGACATTGTCTTTGAATTTAGGAAATGTTGAAAACATTGTATTTATTTGAAGTCATTCATACATACAACAAATAATTGCAGTGATTGTTATTTATATTATGTATTATTATTATTTTTTTATTTTATTTTTTTCTTTGAAGTTAACTTCTTAGGTGGCGATGCAAAGTTTTTATGGAGAGTGAAACTTGAATGAAAAAAAAAAGTGACAACAGTGTTCAGACTTGGCGCAACGAATAGCAACAACGAGTGGAAAGCCTTTAGTGCCTATATCTCGGGAACGGCTGCAGCGATTTGGATCAAATGTGGCATATACGTAGATAGTATGCTTCATTCTAAGACTTCCCACTTAGGTATTGTCACTTTGGGTGGTTTACAAAGCTGCCACCTATCTCATTTTTATACCTTTCATGAACATGAAATGGTATTATAACTTTGGTCCGATGTTTGTAAGTATGAGAAGAAGAAGAGATAGACCCATCAATAAGTATACCGAAATGATCAGGATGACGAGATGAGTTGATTTAGCCATGTCCGTCTGTCCGTCTGTCCGTCTGTCTGTCTGTCTGTCTGTCTGTCTGTCTGTCTGTCTGTTTGAACGCAAACTAGTCCCTCAGTTTTTGAGATATTTGGCTGAAATTTTGTATGCGGCCACCATTTTCCAATATAGGAATCATTTGTCGGAACCAGCAAGATCGGACCGATATTACATATAGCTCCCATACAATCGATTGTTCCGATAAACGGATTTTGGGCTATAACTCCTGTAATTAAACACGTAGGAACGTGAAATTTTGGACATATTGCTATTTTTATATGTGGAATATCGATGTTGAAAATCATCGAGATGGGATAAATATTTCACATAGCTCCCATACAATCGATTGTCCGATAAACGGATTTTGGGCCATAACTCCTGTAATTAAACGCGTAGGAACATGAAATTTTAGACGTATTGCTATTTTTATAGCTGAAATATCGATGTTGAAAATCATCGAAATGGGATAAATATTTCACATAGCCCCCTACAATCGATTGTTCCAATAAACGGATTTTGGTAGATAACTCCTGTAGTTATATAGGTAGGAACGTGAAATTTCGTAACTATTGCTATTTTAGAATGTGGAATGTCGGTGTCAAAAATCAATGAGATTGGACCAATATAACACATCTCCCCCATATAATCGATAGTTCCGATAATTTCGGTATGAGCTTAAGTTAAATTCACACAGGCTGTACTGGGATCAAACAGTGAAAATCGTGACGCTTAGAAGACAGCTTTCCTTACTTGTTTTTTTTTTAATATTGAGGCAGATATGTCAAATATGGGTATCAAATTAAAGGTATTTTCGGCCGTATTCCAACTAAGATATTTTCAGGCAGGGTTGCCACCTAACCCCATTTTATTAATGCCTTCGTATATCGACCAATATCTGGGGAAGGGTGAAGCAATTGCTTCCTCTCAGACTTTCTATTTGGGTGTTGCCACTTTGATCGGTTTACAGGGTTGCCACACAATTTGTTTTAAATAATGAGCCAAATATGCCAATATGGGTATCAAATTTAAGGTCTTTTAGGCCGTATTCCAACCAAGATATTTTCAGGTAGGGTTGCCACCTAGGGTTTATTTACTCCTTCGTTTGTATATCGTCCATAATTTCGACAAGGTAGTTTTCTGGGTGGGTGGTGAATAAGAAAAAAATTGATTGTTTTTCAAAATTTTTTTAAAAATTTAGGAAAATGTTAGCACACAAAATCTGTAGGTTCGATAAGCTTTCAAGAGAAAAAATACACAAATGTGTTAAAATCGAAGATGGCAATTGTATGACAACAAAGTCCAAAAATCTCTGAGTTAAGCAACGTTCTCTCGATTTAATTTTATTTTTTTTTGTTTGTATTCTCCAGATCTTATAATAAGAAAAATGACTCAACATGAATTAATCGGGAAGTATGCCCTACGCTTGACACTCATTAAAATTATTGCATCAGTGTAATTGGGTGTACAAAAAAAAACACCAAGTTGCAGAAACAATTTAATGAAAGTAATTTATTTTCCAATTAAATGTACCGTTAGATACACTTGCACTGTAGTTAATAAACTGTATATGCGTGTAACCAACCGTAGCCTGGCCATACACATCCACAACGGTAAAATTGCATTTACATTCAATTTTCATCAGCAACAACAACATCATCAAATATGTAGCAGCTGTGTGTGAATGTGCGCTTTGCTCTGCTCTTTATCAACACCATTAAAAGCAGTAGAATTTAAATGAATTCCGTTTAATTCAAAGTTTTTAAAAAGCAATTATTGCCATTCTACCCATTAAAAAGTTATTGAGGTGAATTGAATTGCAGCCACTACATCCTCTCGATTTACTCAATCGCTATATAAGGGTGTGTATATTTGTATTGTAACTATCAACAAGGGCGAGAAAATTACCCATTTAAATATGTATGTATACTAGGGTGATTAAAAAAAAAATGTCGACTTGGTTTAACCCCCTAAAAAGTTAGGTATTGAGGAGAAAATAAGCCTTGCAAAAAATTAGCGCTCTATCTTAACCCTTAGAGGTGGCTATTTTGTTCCCCATTTTGGAAACACCAAAGCTTCAATTTTAAGAGTATGTAAAAATATTTTGAAAAAAGTATCAAAAATTAAAAAAAAATTCACTTTGAAAAAAATACCATTTTTTCCCTATACAAAATTTATGGGAAAGGGCGAAAAAAAATAGCCACCCTAAGGGTTAAGTTAGAGCGCTAATTTTTTACAAGGCTTATTTTCTCCTCAATACCTAAAGTTTGAGGGTGTAAGACGAAAAAAAAACAATTTTTTCTTTAATTTGAATCACCCTAATGTATACAGTGGGTGGTAAAAGTGTGCGGATACCGGAAGTGATTTTAATTTTTTATTATCCTTTCTTGTATTTAAAAAAATTAAGCTGAAAAATTAAAACAGGATAAAAAATAAAAAAACAATTGAATAAAATGAAATTATAAAAAAAAAAATAAAACAAAAATAAATAAAAAAAAGTTTAAAATTAAAAAAAAATAGATAAAATAATAGAATTTTTGCTTTTTACATTTATTTTTTTATTTTCCCTATTTTTTCATCAATTTTTAATTTTTTTTTGTTTAATTAAAATAAAATAATATAAATAAAAACAAAATAAAATTAAACAATATAAAAAAGGAAAAAAATAAATTTAATACATATAAAAAAGTAAAATAAAACAAATAATAATAAAAAAGATTTAAATAAAAAAACAATTAATTAATTTTATTTTTTAATTTTTTTTAATAATTTTTTTTTTTAATTTTTAATTTTAAATTTTTTATTTATTCATTTTTTGGTTTTATTAAAATAAAATAATTTTATTTATATTTTTATTTAAATTTTTTTATTTATTAAAATATGAAAAAATTATTTTATTTTAATAAAACAAAAAAATTAATAAATAAAAAATTAAAAGAAAAAAAGTAAAAATTTATAAAAATAAACAAGATAAAATAAAAAATAAAATAAATAACAACCCCAAATAGAATGTAACAAAAGGAAAAAACAAAAACAAAAAAAAGTAAATAAAAAATGTATAATCAAATAAAATAAAGAAATAAATAAAAAAAGGATAAAAACTAAAATAAAGAATAAAATAAAATAAATAAAAAAACTAAATAAAAAGGAAAATAAAAAAATAAGTAAAAAAAAATAAAATAAAATGAATTACAACAAGATTAAAAAAAAAAAAAATAAAAAAAATTATAAAAAAAATAAAAATTAAAACAAAATTAAATTCAAAAATAACTAAATAAAAAAAAAAATAAAATCAAATAAAAAAAAAATACTGAAACAAATTAAAATAAAGAATAAAAAAAGTAAAATAAGAATTAAAAAAATACCAAAAATTAAAAATAAAATAAAATAAAATTAAAAAATATATAAAAAAAAATAAGAAAAAATTCAATTAATAAAAAAACCCAGAATAAGATCAAACCGGAAATTGCATAAAAAATTTAAAACAAAAATCATTAATTTCTAAATAATTTAAAATCAAATAAAAAAAACAAAAAAAGTAAAATTAAAAAAAAAAAAAATAAAAAAAAAAAAAAATATAAAATAAAATAAAATAAAAGTCAGATAAAAAATAAAAAAGATCAATTAAAAAATAAATTAAAATGAAATAAAACAGAAGAAAATACAAAAAAAAAAGATAAAATACAATAAAATTAAATATAACAAGTAAGGAAGTCTAAGTTCGGGTGAAACCGAACATTACATACCCAGCTGTGCACATAAAGTGGGCGTGATCGTTCACCGATTTTTCTTATTTTCTGTGGTAGTACTCTACATAAACATAACATGCCTGGTACCTAGTTTCGTAAATCTATCTCACACCGTTCGGAAGTTGTTACCAGGCGAATTTAAAAATTGCTTGACTCATAAGTGGGCGGTGCCACGCCCACTTTCCAAAATTTTGAAAAAATTATGTAAAGAATATGAAAGTTGACGTATGTACCAAATTATATTATTATAGCGAAATCAGTTAATTAGATATGGACTTTTCAATATTTCCACCTCCTTTTAATATAACTTTTATGAAAAAGTAGGCGTGGTCGAGAAGCGATTTCGTTTATTTTCTATAGCTGAATTTACCACAACAATAGTATGGCCTCTACGAAATTTCGTTATACTAGCATAAACTGTTCTGAAGTTATTAAGAGTCAAAATTTTAAAATTTCTTCAAATATACGTGGGCGGTACCACGCCCCCTTTTCAAAAATTTTTATAAAATCGGCCTTAGAACATCTAAATCAATACATATTGCAAATTTTATCATTGTAGCTGCTTCTAATATTGAATTAACCCATTTTATACGTTTTTCGAAATTTTCGATATCGAAAAAGGGGCGTGGTTATGGTCCGATTTTACCCATTTTCAATAGCAATCTATTCTGAACCCAAATAAGTACGCATGCCAAATTTGGTGAAGATATCTCATTATTTGCTCAAGTTATCGTGTTAACGGACAGACGGACGGACGGACAGACGGACGGACGGACAGACGGACGGACATGGCTTAATCAAATTTTGTTTCGATCCTGATCATATTGATATATGGAAGTCTATATCTATCTCGATTCCTTTATACCTGTACAACCAACCGTTATCCTAACAAAGTTATAATACCCTGTGTACAAGTACAGCTGGGTATAAAAATAAAATAATATAATAAAAATAAAAACAAAGTAAAATAACAAAAGGAAGTTAAATAAAAAAATTAATGAAACAAACAAAAAATAAAAAGTGAAATAAAGCAAAGTAAAATCAAATAAAATAAATTAAACAAAATAAAATAAAAAATGTTATAAATAAATAATTGAAATAAAATAAAATAAAATAAAATAAAAATAAAATAAGTTAAAAAATTTAACGAAAAAAAGTAAAACAAAACAAAAAAAAAAACTAAAATTAAATAAAAATAATAAAAAAAAAAATATAATAAAATGTAACAAAAGAAAATTAATAAAACGAACAAAAAATAAAAATTGAAATAAAACAAAGTAAAATAAAATAAAAATAAAATAAGTTAAAAGAGTGAACGAAAAAAATAAAACAAAACAAAAAAACAACTAAAAAAAAACCAAAACAGTAAAAAAAAAAAAAACAATATAATAATAATTAATTTAAAAATATAAAATTTTTTATTTCCTTCTATTTGGTTTTTTTTTGTCATTTAATTTTATTTTTTATTATTTTATTTTAAAGTAAAAAATAAAAATCAAAAATATAGTAAAATAAAAAAGAAAACAAAATAAAATTAAATTGAAAATATAAAATTTATTATTTCCTTCTATTTGTTTTTTTGATTCATTTTATTTTATTTTTTATTATTTAATTTTATTTAACTTTTTTTATTTAATTTTATTTTATTTTATTTTATTTTATTTTATTTTATTTCATTTTATTTTATTTTATTTTATTTTATTTTATTTTATTTTATTTTATTTTATTTTATTTTATTTTATTTTATTTTATTTTATTTTATTTTATTTTATTTTATTTTATTTTATTTTATTTTATTTTATTTTATTTTATTTTATTTTATTTTAACTAATTTTTATTTTATTTTATTTTATTTTATTTTATTTTATTTTATTTTATTTTATTTTATTTTATTTTATTTTATTTTATTTTATTTTATTTTATTTTAATTAATTTTTATTTTATTTTATTTTATTTATGTATTTTATTTAAATTGCATAATTTATTTAAATTTTATTCTGGTACGAATACTTTTGCAGCGAAATGTTCGCAGCACAACACCACGTTGCAGCATACCTTACCTGAATTGCATTTTTTAACCTTATATAAATTTAATTTTGTTTTTAATTTTTTTTCTTTCACAGTTTGCTTTTTGTTTTTGGTCTTCGCCGCTTTTTATTTCGCATTCGATTTTGCATAGCAAAGGTCAGCTAGCAGATGTTGTCGTTGACGCGATTTACGTAGCGTTGATAAATAGTTTATATTGAGAAGGAAAAAAAAAATAAACGAAAAAAATATTTATTTACATACCTACAATAACAACAACAATAACAAACAACGCAGACGACATGTGGAAGGACACCCACTTATAGCGTGCGCGGTGCGAAAAGATTTTTTAATAAAGAAAAAAAAAATGTTTGATTTATAGAAAAAAATATTTCCTAGACTTTTTATGAATTTCATTTGAATGAAGCCTTTTTTGAAGAATGAAACCCTATTAATAGACATAAAAACCAGACATCATTCTGCGAAACTCGTTTTCGATTGAAATCAACTCAAACACAGAAAATTGTTGAGCACCTACATACGTCCAACACACGCAGTGAGGTCACTATATAACTAGCCAGCTAAAAATAATTTTCACTTTCTGCTAATCTCTTTTTAAAGTCAACAATCAGCGACGATGCTGCAACAGGTAACAGCGACACTGTTTCATTGACGAACCGAAATCGTTCAAAGCGCCACTCAGCAACACCGGCTGACCACTGCTGGGCGGATAACAAAGCAATGCCCCAACCCCCTCACCCTCGCCGTTTGTTTGTATTTTGTTGAATGTGGCTGGGCTGTGTCAAACACACAAAAAAAGTGTCGGGATGCTATCGCCTGCAGCTGTGATGATGAGCAGTAAAATGGCTCTGTGTGTGTTGACAAAAGGATAACGCAATGGAGCGAGAGAATGAAAAAAAAAGACGAAGGACATTTAAATTTGCAATGCAAATCACGTGCAGCGTAAAGTGTAAATATAAAGGAACAACAAAGGCGACAATGCCGAAGCTAAGCGAATGTTAAAGACAAACTATAGGCCAATCAACCGGCACAGGAAGTCCCGTAAACCGAAAGTGACAACAACATTTAGACGTTTTTATATTGCTTCACTGGACTAAGCCACGTAATAATGAAACGGACGCACGTCAGGTAGTGGATTAAATGCAAAAGTTTATGAGGTGCGTTACGCTGTTAATTTGATAAGTTTGAATTCGCGTTGGTAAGTTTGTCACGACCGTTTTGTTTGAGCGACCGCGATGGAAACTACGGGTCCGGACTCCCAAGTGACATCTCCCCGCCGCTCTGCGTACTTGGAAAAACGATTGGCCGCAAGAATCCTGAAGAAATATGAGGGAGTTCCACGGGAAACGCTGCCGCCAAGTTTCAGGAAGTCTATGAAGCTAGCACAACCTC
>CAXKVI010000001.1:177954977-177972477 GCA_964058755.1 Campiglossa producta | reverse complement strand
CTCAATGGAAAGCCGTGACAAATGTTGCGTTGGTTGAAGCGAAATAAAAAAAAAAAAAAAACTTTGCAAATCAAAATTAAAAATTGATGACCTATTAATGCGCCATCAAAACAACATTAGAAATTGAAATATGCAAGTGACATTGTCAAAGGTGGAGTCAAGCATGGGTATTAATAAAAACTAGGATCGCCCGTGGTCGAAATTCGACCAACTTAAATTTGCTTCAACTCTCTCTTTGAAACTTTGAAATAACCTTTATTTTAACAGGAGGATAAACTGGCTGATAAATTTATATTGAGCGTTAAAGTTGACGGCTAGTCGTGAAAACGGCCCTAAAGGTCGCAATATGCTTATTTCTTCATCTCGATGTCAAATATGTGCGGACACAAAAGGCTCCACTTACTCACGATCACGTGCGCGAAGATGAGTTTAGCTCGCTTATATCGTTAATTTAATCCACAAAGACCCTAACCAACAAACGAAACATTTGCCAGAAAAAGTAAATTAGTGAGTTAGTACTAAAGTAAAGGTCTTGCCATTTCCACACCACCCATGAGGTAGGCAATTGAAGCATCGTCGGGAATAACGTTTTAAGTCACAAAATTAAAATTCCTCAGGAGAGCCAAAAAAGGCTTAAGTAATAACTTTTTTAATTTACTTCTTTCGTTTTCTTAACTTTTACTTTTAGGTACATCTTTCATATTATCAGTTTTGTACCTTCCTTATAATCTTCCAAAATAATGTATGTCAATTTACATTACTCTACTATTTCTATGTGTTTTTACAGTTATGGCGTGCACAATTTTTGGAAATTTGTTTATCTGTACAATGCAATGTAGAGCAATACAAAAAATTGCATTTAGAACATCATTCCCGATAATGCTTCAATTGGCGCGTTACCGAAGTTAGTTTTGGGTGCTCGGTTCCCCAGTAGGCCTATATCACCCATATAAATAAATAAATAAATAATAGTAAACATGTCTATTTCAGTTCAGTAATTCATTTTTGCTTACACCTACATACATACATATATACAAAGTGAATAAAAATTTAAATATCTATTTACATTGTTCAAAATTACAGGCTTTAAAGGTTTAAAAAAAAAATTGTAAAAACTATATCTAAATTTAAAGATTAAAATCAGAAAAAAAATAAAATTCAGAAAAATTCAAATGTCTTAATATAGAGCTTACAAACATTAAATATGTGTTGATCATAACTGACCGACTTTTTCTAGGCCTTGGTCGTGCCCGAGAGTACCCAACCAAAGATGGTACTCTGAGCTAGCAAAGAGCCAAAACTATTGGGCAATATTCCCGGCATAATAATGTCTGCATATACGTCGGTGCCCAGGATAAGGCGAACCGGAGCCGCGGTAAAAAAATTGGGGTCAGCTAACTTTATATGGACATAGGGTGTCGCGATAGCGCTGTCTACGCTGATACGTGGGGCCATCCGTCGGAGGCTCTCTACCACGGTCGCCTGTGTTGTGATTTGTTTGTTTTGTCCGTGTTTGCCTCGGATGCGAAGCAAACATCCCACATGTCCGCCGATGATGCCAGTTCGAATGCGTAATTTTTTCGCTAGATCTGCCTCGATGAGGGTCGTCGGGGTACAGGCGTCTATGAGGGCGCGTACATGTTGCAGTTTCCCTCCCGTTTCCAATCTGATGACCGCGGTTGGCGGAATCGCCACGGTGAGACTAAGTAGGGCAGTTTCTGCTAGCGTTGCCGTGAGTCCACTTCTAAAAGTCGAGGTGGGCCGGTGGTGAGACCTAGATATAAGGCGCTGCTCGCTGCAAGTATGCCGAGAAGATCTAGTTTCCGCTCTGCGATCGCGTGAGTCATGTCGGGCTTTTGTATTGTTGAGTGTGCATTCGGAGTGCAGGCGAAGAGGCCGTGTCTCCGCTCTGTGTCCGTTGCATTTTGATGCCATTTGGGATCGCTGGAGCAGTTTCCTCTCGTGATGCAGTAGAGGTCGGAAGGATTGGTTTTTTTTGTAAGTGGCTGCCGGGCGAAGAGACCTAGTCTCCGCTCCAGACTCCTCCACTTTACGGTTCTCCCTAGCTGGACGAAGAGGCCGTGTCTCCGTTCCAGAATCCGATGCGTAGAGCGAGATAGAGTCGTCCATCCGTTCCTGCGGTGATTCCAATTCTTCACTCAGCTGTTGACTCCATGGCTTACTGCGGGCTTCACTTAGCAGTTGATTGTCATCAACTTGCGTTATGTGGAGCGTAGAGTGGTGCTTTTTGGCGCAATATCTGCATCGTCCGTGACTTGGGCAGACGTCGGAACGGTGATCCATCCCCAAGCAGTTGCCGCAGAAGCGTCCGCGGATTGCTTCGTATAAACGCTGCTCGGGTTGCATGGACCTAAATACGCGGCATAGGCGGATCGGGTGTGGTTGGGAGCATAAGCGGCAGTCGATGGTATACCGATGGGAGTTTTCGGCAGCGTGGCGTTGCATGGCGGCAAATCGACCCATTTTTTCTGAAATAAGTAAAATTTGTAATGCAATAAAAAAACCCCCTTCGACTTTTAAATTTTTTAAGTTCATTTTTATAAAAGTTTTCTTTTTTAGTTATATCGAAAGCAATATTAAAAAAATTAAAACTGTTTTGTTGGGAAAAACTAAAAACACTTTCAGGAACTACGAAAGATGCAGTTTATAAGATACACAATTAAAAACAGCTAAGTTTTAACAATGTGAGTTGCAGAGTGATTGAGCATAACTTGCTTATAGCTTTCAAAATTTAAAGTGGACACATAAAAAAAGTCGGAACTACGCCCCACCCTTGTTAATTCTGGATCGACGTACTTGGTCAGCTGCGATATATCGGGTCATAGGTCAAAAGTTAAATATACGTGTTTAAACGAAACATGGCAAATGGAAAACCTCAAAGTTGAAGCAAGGTTGAAATTTTGCAAACTCTCTAATTTTGCTTGCTTTGACAATCAGATGTGGATGATTTTGCTTTAATTTAAGAAATAAAATTTGGAAGAAATAATAATAAATTTTTCTCTATTAAATTAATAAATTTACCAAAACACTCTGAGTGCAAATAAATAAATAACGAAAACAAATGAATAAAAGAGAAGCGTCAAAGCGTTCATTGTGGCATACCTCTGAGGTTGAGGTTGTAAATGTCAGGCGAGGTTAAAAAAGCTTTATATAATTGACCCTTTAGAATTAGCGTCTTGCATTGATAACTTCCTGAAAAACAATATTTTTTGTGAATACCCTTCCATCGTTGGCTAGGTGACCTTGATTATTATGTTCGCTAACATAAAACTTCAAGCTGTCAAACGACCTTACTCTGCTTGCAGCCACATACAACTGCCCATGGGTAAATACAGGGCGCTTCAACAATATCCCGACCTTCTCAAAGGTTTGACCTTGAGACTTGTTGATAGTCATTGCAAAAGACGGTATTATTGGGAACTGAGTCCGTTGAAAACTAAACGGTAGTATGGTTCCAGAGTAGGTTAATTTTATTCGTGGAATAAGAATTCGTTTCCCTTTTGAATATCCCGTTAAAACTTCACAATCAATAGCATTGTTATGAAGGCCCTTAACCCTCATTCGTGTACCGTTCACTAAGGCTTCTTTTGTATTTAAATTTCTAATAAGAAGCACAACACAGTTAAGTGTGAGTGAAAGTTTGTGGGGTGGTAAACCGCTCATATTTAGAGAATTAAGAAACTCTGTGGGATAATTATTGACCTCTCTTTCATCGTCGCAAATAACCTTATCAAAACTATTAAATGTTTTAAAAGCGCCTGGTATACGGTTCAATATGTCATTATTAACCAAGGAGCAGTCCTCATTGGTTGCTGCCAAAATAATAGAGTTCACAACTCTGTCTGATAATAAATTTTCTTCTATATTTCCAAATACGTCATTAATAAGGTTATCTTCATTCCCCACTAACTGCTGCGGTATTTCAATGACATTATTTCCAAATTGTGGATAAAAAAGTGCTCGACCATCACCAATTTGCTTTAAAAATTCTACGAATTGCAATTCGTGTGGTAATGCTCTCATATTTTGGGTTAATGTTTCATGATGAAATGATGCAAATTCAGCCCAGCTAACAACACAGTTTTCCACCAAAACTGCACGGGATCCATGAGGAACAACAGGTAGAATTTGTCTGAAATCGCCACAAAGCAATATTGTTTTCCCAGCAAACAGTTTGTTTTTAGCACTTTCGTCGGAACATAAATCACGCAATAATCTATCTATGGCTTTCAAAATTAAAAGTGGACACATAGAAATTTCGTCGATGATTATCAGTGCAGCTGAATTTATGTATCTCCCTTGAGCACTGTTCGGAGTGATATTTGGAACGGAGTTTTCTACAACAGGAATCGGTAACTTAAAAACGTTATGGACTGTTCTTCCACCAATCAAGAGAGTAGATGCTATGCCACTAAAGGCAGTGGCAATACATGGAAGACTTAGTGAATTCAACCTGTGAATCAAAGCAGTTTGCATAAAAGTTTTACCACAACCTGCATGGGCAGTAACACAGAACACATTAGATCCAGTGTTATGGGACTGAATTTCTTGGATGACGCGGTCTATTATGGAGCGTTGCTCGTGGTTTGCTCTTGAGTAATAATCCTCAAATAAAATTAATTCATTTTCAGGCTGAGGGATATTACTACTTAATATATCTTGGATCATTGTAGGAGCTGGCAGTCCAAGGCTTTGACATGTCACATTATGACTAAGCAGCACATCTTCAATTTCTAGTAGTGCACGATTAAACGACAATAATTCATCACTTTCTCTCAGAAAATCTTCAGAAAGTGGTTCTTTAAATTCATTCCACAACGCCAATGCATTTGCTGGATTATTTAAAGCACATATAACTGCGAATAAGTGACGCATTTGCCTTGGTGAATGAAATTGTTTGGCTTCTTCCAAGCACGCTCGCCATTCATTATCGTTCGAGGCGATTCCCCGAGCATGACATGCTTCTACGAATGTATCATAAAGGACTCCATTAAATGTGCGAACATCTATAAACGATCGCGGCCCAGTAACGTGTAAAAGAAGAAAATGAAATAACTCGTTATCCTTTGGCGACACTACATACATGCGTGTTATAATTTTATCACCACCTCGCAGTCTTTTTTTCCATTTTTTTTCTTTATCTTCCCAAGTATAATGCAATGGAATTTCAGTGTACTTATATTCATGTGCCGAAGGATCTGCAATATTTAGCTCAAAAAATGCCAACAATTTAGTTTTTTTCAAACTCTCAACTGCACGTTGTACCTGACCCTCTACAAATACAACATTTTGTCTTTGAGGTAGATGAATATCAAGTCGGTATATAGCATGGGACTGAAAATGCAAGGGATATTGGAAAATTCGCCATGCAGCTTCCGTAGAACCAACGTAACGTCCATTTAAAAAGTTTTGAATTTCGTCATTATTATCTGCTCCCTCGACATCATTTTGGTGTGTAGCTAGCTCAACTGTTGCACTATCATATCCTTTATATACATATTTGTAAATATATTTTACACTTTTAACGGAAGAGCAAACCTCCACATTTATATGGCAATTAAATTTGGCAAGCAAATATGGGTTATAAGGAACAACATAACGGTTATCAAGGGATGCACCACGGATATCTACACTAATACCATTATCACGTCTCCTATATAATGGAAATCCATTGACCTCTTCTCGTGTAGACTCACAAAACTCTTTAGGGAAATTTTTAGAACAACTATCATTTCTCATGCAAACTGCGTTCATATTCAAGGCACCACATGGACCATGCATCATATGTTTTGAAACATATTCATGTAACTTCGGATTACTTTCATTATCAGGAATTTCTGCACAAACGACTTTATCAATATCACTAACACCATCAATCTTATCGCTTTCATGTAGTGTAATCAGTATATGTGCATGAGGTAAACCCCTCTTTTGAAATTCAATGGTATAAATGTAAGCAGCCACAGTACCGAAAACTTTTTTTGTGGTTATTGCAGTCATTAAATCATTTAATTTAGCATGGAAGACGCGCACTATAATGTCTGGTCGATAGTTAGACGCTTCGTTTATATCAATATTTTTGGTGATCTCTGGCCATTTGGGATTACATGTCATTGTAATGAACAAAGAAGGTTTGCCAAAATGACGAACTATAGACATGGCGTCCAAATAATTTTGGTACATATTTCTGGGCGAGCCAGTGAATGACGATGGCAGAATGATCCTTCTCCCTATATTTTCATTTCCACTTACAGCAGGATTAGTGTTTAAATAATCAGTTATGTTGTTCAAAATTTCGCACCTCAGCTTATCTTGATTTATTCTTAAAAAATGAAGTCTGGTGCCCTCAACTCGCACATACATATCTACCAGCCACTGCAGATAAAGCTTCTTGGAATGATGTAAAAGACTGAAGTCATCTCTGATTGCTAAACGATATGATGCGTACTGAAGCATGGTGGTTTTAGTTCTGGGACGACTCGAAGTAGACGTACTTGGTCTGCCATGTAATATTTCTGGATGCCATCCAACATCTCCATTAGGAAATAGTAGTGGGTAAGCTAAAGGATCCAAGGATGAATCCAAAACAGAAATGTTTTTTACTGTTCCATTAGTTTTGTAAAATGAGACCATGTTTCTTTCGAATGGAGGTTCACCATCTACTGTACTAAATATCACAGCAACATCAGTTGTAAGAGCATCATTAAATCTACCCATATCCGTATTGGTCATATCACGATTTACAGTAATTAGTAGACACATTTCTTTACATACATTTTCACGTCTATCGCAGTGTTCTTTCATGGAAATAAACGACCGAACAAAGGGATTAACTCTATTCAATTCGGCAGATATGTCTGTCATTAAGCTCCTATCACATGAGGAATTAGCTGGTTCTCCCACCCTAAAAGAATTTGCGGTATCGACATCATAGAAATATAACTGAGCATATGATGGATTCGATCGATCATTTTGCCCACGCGTCAGAGGTCCAGCTCTATGATAAAAGACATTGTGAATTTTAAAATGATAAACGCCTCGCGTTACATTCTCTGCAATTTGGGCTTCAGAGCTAACCATCGCAAAGGATGAATTGAAACTACGTATGTTTTCAAAGTAGTTTGTCGATTTTCTTTTTAAAGCCTGGTTATTGGAGCGCAATCCCTCATATAGAGTTTTAAAAAAATTATTTTGGGTAAGTGGTGGCAAAGTTACTTTTCCCTTTTGGCAACACATAGAAAAAGAATTTCTGTTTCTAGCAGTGATTTCATTTTTGAAATGCATGGCACCACAATTCTCGCAACGTAAATTCATAGATCCACAATCCGAGCTTATAAAACTGGGCGGTACATCGCTCAAAGCAGTCTTAAAACTATCAATTAATTCTGATTCAATTAATTCTGACTCATTACGACGGGTCTCCCTATCTCTATTCCGAGTTGTTCTTCTGTTAACTCGCGGCATTATATATTACTACAAATAAATAAGAAAAGAAAACAAAATAGTTCGACTATTCACCCTGCTAGACAGTGTATAAGCGCCATTACACCGCACCAAATTTGGTAAATTTGGCGAAAAATTGCAAATTTGGCGCTTTTTTCCATACAAATCTCATTTTCCAAATTTAGAATTCCATCGCATTTGGCCTCATTCGCTGAACAATACAATCCACAATTCCTCAAAATAGCAACCCTGCCTGTGTTCCACATTTAGAATTGCCCAGCAAGAACCTTAATGGGTAATTTACGTGTGAAAACTTTTGCATTATGCACAGTTCTAAATAACAATTTCAACTCTTTTTTTTATGATATTGGACCAGTTCCACTAAGAAAAGAGAGAAGCCTTCTTGATTCTTCATTTATTATTACTCTACATGTGTTTAAAACATCAAGGTGGTGCATTATCTTTCGGTGGCTTTGTATTCTGGTAGAAGATTCTTGCAGGGAAGGTGAAGCCAAATGCAAATTTGCCAGTGTAAACAGGTTCGAAATTTCACATTCAAATTCGCCAAATTTGGTGCAATATAAATGTACTATAAAGGTTAAGATACCGAGGAGGATATGATATATCCCAACAAACATTTAGGCTTGAGTTACATTGGATCTCAAGTTGAGAACTACGGGCTTCTCAAGCCTCATGGGTTGTTTCTCAACACGGAAACCACTTAAGAATGATAGCGTTCTCAACAAAACGGGAATTTTTTATATGAAAAAAAAACGCTCTTTGTCAAGTTGAGAAAGGGATAGTTCTAAACTTGTACTCAACTGGGATTCTCTAATTGGACTCAAAGGTATGACTGCGACTTTAAAAATAAATATCAAATGAAATAAACCCTGATTTTATAATTTAAAACGCCATGAATTAGTTGACATACATTTTTTTATTACATAAATGTTAGTCTAAGGTCTACAATTTCTATTCGAATATTAAATGCTTGAGATTGGAGAATTCGTTTGATATCCACTTGGAAACTATAAAGTTTTCAAAATATCTCAAAGGTTAGAGAATACTTGGAGAATGATGTTGTGCATCACCTCGATAGCTATTAAATTATCAAAATATCTCAAAGCTGGAGAATACTTGGAGAATGATGTTGGATATCAACTTGAGAACTATAAAGTTATCAAAATATTTCCAAGGTTGGAGAAAAATTGAAGAATTATGTTGGATATCAACTTGAAAACATCCAGTTTCTCAAAGGTTTGAGAAAAAGTTGAGCCATGTTTGCTGGGATATGATTTGGTTCATTTTGTCCTTTCTTGGCACAAAAAATGCAAGTGGCCGCTACTGGTTTACTGCATATGAATAAGAGCAGAAAGGGGTGGGTGTAGTTTATAGAGCTTTTAAAAAGAGAGTGATGCCACTCAAAGAATCCACACATTAGGGCGGTGCAGTAAAGTAGTACAATAGAGTTAGCGTATTAATATATAATACTGCAATTTTTCCAAAGGTAATGAAAACATGCGCACTATAATTACTATGTTTCGGCTTGCAGTAATGCTACAGATTTTTGTTTAACAACATTTGAAAGCTAATAACTCCTGGTCTACATTCCTTTGCATGGATTTGAATATTTTTGTTTTAAGCAAATTTTTTATAAAGCTATTTATTGAAAATTACAATTCCGTTGTTGCGATCAAAATTTTTAATTCTATATAACTAATTTCACTTTTTTGTATGAAAAATACATATGTATAATGGAATTTTTCCAAAGTTAATGAAAACATTTACTAACTCAAACCAATATAGGTAAACATAACTAACTAATTTTTTTAACGATATTTTTTGAAAAGTACTATTAGGGTGTTACCATCAAAATTTTTAATTCTAAATAACAGCATCCCATTCTTCATTTACCTCTCTACAAACCAATAAATTTAGAAAATAAACTGGACTTATAGACATTTTTAAAAAAACCAACTCTAATTTTTTATATAAAAAATACATTTTCTGTTTAGAAATATACTTTTCCAATATTTTGATCCCCTTAAAATTTCATAAGTAAACTGAACTGAAAAAAAATCGAGAAAAGCTTAGAACATCAAATAATCAAAGTAAAAAACGTGTTTTTATAATATAAAAAAGTAGAGTTAGTCATGTGAAATTGTGCTTAGTAAAAGTCTGTACGTCATTTAGCCTTAAAAATTGGGATCGTAAAATTGTGGATTTCTACTTATAAAATCATATCATTAAAAAAATAAGCTTTTCTTTCTTTTCTAAATTTTTTCATAAAAAACACAGGTAATTTACATACTATTGTTAAAATTTGAAAATTTTCTTTCAAATTTTTTTTTCATAAAACATCAAAAAACGCGTGTTTTTTGTTCTTACATTTTGTAATTTTGAGATGGTGTGTTAATTTCTTGCGTTATTTAGGGAAAAAATTTAGAGAGAATACTCCTAATAAAAAAAAAAAATATTTGTATCTTAAAATTACTTTTAATAAAAAAAGGTATTATATTGACGCAAACTCCAATATAAATATTTTTTTCTTAATTATTTATCAAGATTGATAATTTATCAAGAAAACAGAATTGGGGTGTTAAAATATGTATATAGGTACAATTTTGTCTACACTGCGCTTTCCCTCATACAAAGACATTTGATGCAGTATTATATTATGTATTATAAGCACTCACCTGTAAAATAAATTCGTTGCAGTTAATATTTAGTTTTTCAATTTTAAAGAAAAATGTTGTGTAACGCTCCAAGTAGATGAAACTAAATCATTAATAAAACATTAAATAAAATGATATAATAATAAAAAAGTTTTAGATATAATTTTATAAATGAAAAATTATTTAGAATTGACCTGAATATTTTTGTCAATATATATCTAATATTGTATTTATTAATATTTTTTTATTTATCATTTTATTTATTAATAAGATGCCGGATTTTTTCATGTGCATATACGTTTGCGCTTAACTTTTGTATGGAGAGCAAAGCATACCACCCTTATTTTCCATACAAAATTTAAACACAACCTCATATACGCAAGAGAATAGCAGGACCAATTTCACTTTTACGAAACACATCATTTTATGGACAAAGGCATATGCGCTCAATATTTAATTGCACTAAACACTGTATAAATAAATAAAATATTGAATAAAAAAATAATAATAAATAAAATATTAGATATGTATATATTTATAAGTAGAAACTTATTTAGAATTGACCTGAATATTTTTTTCAATGTATATCTAATGTTTTATTTATTTATATTTTGTATTTATTATTTTATTTAATAATAAGAGGCCGGATTTTTTCATGTGCATATACGTTTGCGCTTAACTTTTGTATGGAGAGATAATCGCACCACCCTTATTTAGCATACAAAATTTAAAGACATTGTATGGAGAGAGAAACGCACCACCCTTATTTTCCATACAAAATTTAAGCACAGCCTCATATACGCATGAGAAAAGCAGGGCCAATATTCACTTTCACTGAACACATAATTTTGTGAACAAACGCATATGCGCTTAATCTATACTTTCACTAAACACTTAATTTATAAATAAAATATTAAATAAAAAAAATATTAATAAATAAAATATTCGATATATATTTATAAGTGAAAATTTATTTAGAATTGGCCTGGATTTTTTATCAATATATATCTCCTTTTATTTATTAATAACTATTTTTTATTTTATATTTCATTTATTATTAACTAAATAGTTAAACAAAAAGCCAAATATTTCTGATAATGTTTACGCACCAAGTAGAAGAAACTAAATGAGCAGAAATTTTTGCTTATTTTTCAATTGTTCGAAGGTAACGGTTAAAATCTCCCCTCATATGTATATACATATATGTATATTTCACGCATCAAGTAGAACAAACTAAACGCGCCGAAATTTTTGCAGAGAGATTGACTATTTCTCTAATTTTCGAAGATAGCGGTTATACTCTTATGACTTCCACTCATATTTATATACATGTACATATATGTGTGTTTCACGCACCGAGTAGAAGAAACTAAATGCACAGAAATATTCGGCAGAGAGATTGACAATTTCTCAATTTTTCGATAACGGTTATAATCACATGGCTTCCCCTCATAAGTATATGTATGTAAAATGAATTAGTAATAAAATGTTTGAGCTTGCAGGATTGTCTCATATGTGTGTTCTTGTAAGTAAAAGAAATGAAGGAAAGAGATTTGAAGCAAGGAGAGCAAGTGTGTTTCGGAAATTGTTTCACGCATATAAGTAATAAGTCAAATAAATGAGTGAGGGCGATTGTTGTCGGAGTTTCGATGACTGCGTAATTAGCAACTTACCGTTTTTTCTCCTTGCTTCACGCATATATACATATGTATATGTGGCTTGGGAGTGTTCTAATATTTGATTTGATTTGAGTAAAGCTTTCGGCAGAATCAGTCCGTCAATACGTCATGTACGTGACGTACGTCGTGACAAAACGTACGTGCCGCACAGGGATGGCACATAGCGATTGACGTACGTCATGTTGAAGTACACAAATATGTCAACAAATTAATTAGCGCAAAACGAAAATTATTAAAAAAAAAACCATAACAAATGCAAAATTTCGGTTAAAAGCATGGAAAATAATTAAAAATTATTTTGGTTAAATTTGTTTTTTTTCACAATTTTCACAAACGCGTTGTCAAATTGGCGGTAAAATTGATTTTGACATTTTTCACGCAGCTGCCGTTCCGTCAAAATAGAAAATTGGCAAAGGATGCCGGATCCGTTGACTGATACTTTGTCAATCTAGCGTTTTACTTACAAAATACACACATCCTACTCGGCTGTCAGTCTCTTCCTTTTCCGGCAAGTACGTGACGGACTGATTCTGCCGAAAGCTTGAAGCGTTCAGCAGAATCAGTCCGTCAGTACATCGAAATAACTGACAGCAAAGTAGACTGCGAGTGTTTGTATGAGTAACGCCAGATACGACGGATACGTCAAAATAGAATTTGCTCTAAAATTGACGTACGTCACGCAACTGACATATTGGCGGACTGATTCTGTTTCCCGCTTAATACTACGCAAGGAATCCACACATTAAGAGTAAATGTCGTTACGTTATTTAGCATGAACAATTTTGATCTTAACATTGTGGAATTTTGCTTATAAAATCATATTGCTAAAAAAAACTTTTCCAATAGGCAAAAAATGAAATCTATAAAGGCAGAAGTTGAGCTGGATTTGTTATGATACATTTACATTGCACCAAATGCATCACTTTTGGCCAAGTTTTTTCGAGAACGTTCATCCGCAGATTGAATTTAGTCACCAAATTAACTCATATTAAATTAAATTCGTCTAATTTGGCAAACAAATTCATTCCGCGGACAAAAATTCTCGAAATAACTTCGCCAAAAGCAACGCATTTGGTGCAGTGTAAATGTATCATTAGCCTTCAAATGGTGTTATAAATGATTTGGCACATTTTGTTATTTTTTTTTGGCACACAAATAAAAGCAAGTGGCAGCTACTGGTTTACTGCATATGAATGTGAGCAGAGAGGGGTGGGTGTGGTTTTCGTAGTTTTTAAAAAGTGCGAAATTTTGCGAGGTGGTGATGCCACTCAAAGTATCCACACATTAAGGTAGTGCAGTAAAGTAGTACAACAGAGTTAGGGTATTAATGTATAATACTGCAATTTTTCCTAAGGTGATGAAAAGATGCAACAACTGAAATTATTATGTTTCGGCTTGTAGTAATGCTATAGATTTTTTTTAACAACATTTGAAAGCTAATAACTCCTGCTTTACATTCCTGTGCATGAATTTTAATATTTTTCTTTTAAACAAATTTTTTTAAAGCTATTTTTTGAAAATTACAATTCTGATGTTGGGATAAAAATTTTTAATTCTATATAACTAACTTCACTTTTTTGTAAGAAAAATACATTTTCTGCTTAGAAGATATACTTTTCCAATATTTTGTTTCTCTAAAAATTTCATAAGTAAAAAAACTATTTAAAAATCGAAAAAGCTTAGCACATTAAATTATCAAAGTAAAAAATGTGGTTTCATACAAAAAAGTGGAATTAGTTATGTAAAAAGGTGCATTAGTAAAAGTTCGTATGGTATTTCCCTGCAAAAATTACGATTAGTCCGGGATCAATCCAAAGGAAAAGTAGACTACTACTTTTTTAGTCACTTTTAGATGGAATAAATTGGTCACATTTGTTCGAGCATGTCCTATAAAGAGACTAATTGTACCCTTTTTATACCAGAATGGGTATAAATGTTTACTACTTGCAGAACACCTATATTCGATTCTCGGTGGAAGCAAAAATTTAAAACTGTTTTTTTTTTTAATTTTATTTTTTTCAGCAAGGGAAATTTAAATGAGACGATTGGGGATATTTTTCTGGGCAATCTTCAACTGTATGAAAAATATATTTTCTGCTTAGAAAATATACTTTTCCAATATTTAACCCCCCAAAAATTTCATAAGTGAATTAAACATTAAAAAAATCGAGAAAAGCTTAGAACATCAAATAATCAAAGTAAAAATGGGTATTTGTTTCCTTTAGGTGTCAACTGCTAATAAATTAGCTAAAATTATGGGAGATAGCTCAAAAGACGGGGTTTGGCCTCAGGATCACGAATCTGGAAGCGCTTTTTAATATTTTGCTTCTCTGAAGAGATATAATCCAAGTGGCAAGTTTTCATGTGGTTGTTGTAATTTTATTAGGTTGTACCTAAAAACGTGAAAAAAAATGCGTGCCGTGGGTCATTTTTCGATTTTTCGGCACTCAAAAGTAGAGTTATGGTGATTTCGTTTCATCAAAAATTCGTATTTTTTACACTCTTCAATTTTCCGTTTTCGTTTGCAAAATGAAGGTATAACGTCAAACAGAATATGCTTTCATTTCCTAAAAAACTCACACTTTTTACCCTCTGAAGCTTTGACAGGGTAGTTGGTTGCACTGAAAATCAGCTGACGAAAATTTTATTTGACAGATAAATTTGGTGAAAAAAATTGGATTTTGCAATAACAATTGAATGTGGTTGATAAGCGAAAACTAATTATTTATGCACATAGCATAGCAAACGGGCAATGTTTTTTGTTCGTTTTATCGATATAGCAGTTTCATGTAGAACGGGTACACTTTTATCACACTTTTACAGTATTCTGTGCAAGGGTATAAACATGTTCAACGAAATCAGCATTAGTGTCATGTAAAATTGTTCTTTAGTTAAAGTCCGTACGATATTTAAATTTCGATCTTAACATTGTGGAATTTTCTTACAAAATCATATCGTTAAAAAAATAAACTTTAACCAATAGGCAAAAAGTTAAATATATAAAGCCAGAAGTGAAGCTGGACTTCTTAGCTTACAAATGGTGTTTAGATGCCGAAGATGATATAATTTGGTACATTTTGTTGTTTTTTTTTTGGCACAAAAATAAAAGCAAGTGGCAGCTGCTGCATCATTGCATAGATATGTACGTGTGTGTGTAAGGGAATGAGCGGTAGGTGTGTCTTTGGGAGTTTTATAAGAGTGCTGAATAGTGATGTATAGTTCGGGTATAACAGAATGTGGTGATAACAAAATACCTGGAGAGTTTGGAGACCTATTTTTTCTTTAATAACAAATAAACTAAAAATAATTTTCAAAATTTTTTTTGGTGAGACACCAGATTAGTCCATTCTAAGTTTCCACTATAAATTTTATAGAGATCTATCCATAAATACTATACGAAGTTGGGTTGCGTTTGTTTGTATGGGGAGAGTGTTAGCCTATTAATATATGGATAAATACTTGTGTATATGGGTGTTTCCATGTCAAAGCGGCAAATTGTTAGAATCGACCCCAATTTTGGCGGGGGTTTAAAAAGTTGTGTTTTCTTTTGTTTTTATTCAAAAACACACTGAGTTTTGAAATTATTCTTGTATATCGCTCTAATTGAAAACAAAAAAAAAAATTGCGTAAATAAATTACGCTTCATAAAATTTCATTTCCACTCAAATTTTAACTCAATTACCACAGCTTTACGCCCCTTTTGCTCTACTTTTTTGTTGTATTGATTTTGGGCGTATAACTGTAAATGTGCAATAATCCATAATAATCACATAAACGTGTTTCATGAGCTTTAATGGCATAATAATTCAATGTGCAAACTACAATAAAATTTTATTTATTTATTTTTATGTTATTGAGGTTATGTTTATTATCACTAAAAATAGCTAAAAATTGCGCTCGAATAAGAGTTAGTGGTAAAAGGTTGTAAGTACAAATATATATGGTCGTATGTACATATGTATGTGAGTACAATATATACCTTAATAAATGGCTTAACGATGTATAAATTGAACAATGAAATAGAAATTGGAAATTGCTATGGAATAAATATCTAAATAAGCTGAGTGTGTCTGTATATGTATCTACATATATGCATAAAATGATTGCGGAATTACTCAGCTATAAATATGTCAAAGTAAGACATATGGCTAGATATCGATTGACATTCAAATACGAGCCCTTAAGGACACGTATACCTTTTGTCTTTAGCAGCGAATTGTCAAACTGAATAATTTATGTTGATGTGTCGACGTAGATACTTACGATGCACAGTGAATCGAATAGAACAAGTTAGCTGGACAAAAGTGGTCATCGAATTAAGGAAAAAATTATTTGTAGATGACAGCCAATACTCCATATATCAAGTGGAAGTTGAAGTAATAAGCTGATACTCCCAGAAAAACGTGTTTTGGTTTGGCTAAATTTATAATTATTGAAACTCTCACGATTTTTTGTATCACTTCGAAAAATGGCGCAATTTTTTTTCCGAAAATTTTCACATTTCTTAGAGAAAGAGTAGTAGTAATCCACCTGCTTCCAGTCTGAAACTTACATAAATCATAGCCATGGCTCCGTAGCCTCTAAATGTATAATGTTTGTTTGGCACAAATCGGTCCAAATATTTAAAAAAAAAATTTTTTTCTTACTTACTCCCTAAAAAATGAACCTCAATTTTAAACTCGTATAAAGTTTAATTAATTTTTCAAATTTTTTTTGTACAATATTTCAAACCGTCCAAATACCTACAACGATTTTCAATTTCTTTTGGTTTCGATTTAAAATCTAAATGAAAAAGCAGTCTAAATTTTTTATTTGTGGTTTGCTTGAAAGTAATTGAATTTTGCCCATAAAAACTTCATGTGCGTCATAGCTCAGCGGTAGAGCAGTCGGCTCTAACTCCTGAGCGTTTTCGTTCGAGTCCTGCCAGCCGCCACATTTTTTTAGTTTTATTTTATTTTTAAAACTTTTCGGTTTAAAAATAAAACTTTTTGGTTTAAAAATTAAAACTTTTCGGTTTAAAATTTAAACTTTTTGGTTTGAAAATTTAAATTTTTCGGTTTAAAATTAAAACTTTTTGGTTTGAAAATTCAAATTAATTTTTGAAAGCTTATTCAAGATTGAATTTTGCCAACAACATTTATGTGTGCGATGTAGCTCAGTGGTAGAGCAGACGGGCATGATGCGGGGAGTCTTGGTGCGAATTCCCGCCAACGGACAAAAAGTTTATTTTATCTTTAAAAAATAGTTAAAAAATTTCTGGTTTATAATTGAAACCCGATTCATTTAGCTAATTTCCTAGAAAACTGGTCTTGATTGAATTTGAAGCCAAATTTGGTTTGGTCCTATACATATGTAGTTCAAAAAAAATTTACATTTAGGTTCAAATTTTTAACCGTGTATGGTTTACTTTAAATTCAGTTTTTTCGAGCTAAGAAAATATGAGTTGGGGCCTTGTTATATTAGGGTAACGATATGTATGTTTATGCACTCGTATTTGGTCATTAAACTAGATTTTAACTAAGAATTCGATTTTCCGCAAACCAGTAAAAAAAAATAAAATCGATTTTTGGCCCACCCTAGTACTTGTCTATTTTATGCACTTATGTATGTTTGGTCATTCAGCTCCAGTTTTGACTAGAAATTAGATTCTCGGTTTACCAGTTCGAGAAACTAAATTCATTT
>CAXKVI010000001.1:177914679-177949777 GCA_964058755.1 Campiglossa producta | reverse complement strand
CAAAAGTAGACACTCAAATTGTGACCTTAATCGAAGTGGAATGTAGAGAACAATTTGATTTGTAAAAAAAGAAATACATACATATTGCTTTTTTTAACTACTTCATATACTTTTACACCTACACTCACATACATATACAGTGTATATACACACCATATCTACCATAACAGAAAGCACTCGAATCTCCCACACCTACACATCGTGGTTTGAGTGGCTTTTCGAATTCCGTTATTAGCTTTTGTTCTTGATTTTATTAGTTATTTGCCATAGAATTCAAGTGTCAGCTTTTGGCATTAATTAATTTTTTTGCTACCAAATGGCCCGATAGACTACAAAAGCATTCGTACAACTTTTCAATTGGGCAGGGGTAACTAAGCAATTTTTGCAGTGCTAGCGCAATAACTACTGCCGCATCAGTTGAGCAAGCGTCAATATGCAGTAGGTTTTGTTGAGTGTGAGTAATCAGAAAATCAACACAATATTGGTTTTTAGTACACTCTGCCCACAATTGTGCCACGCAATACAGTGTTACACACTTCCACACTCAATTTGATTGTCTGAATGGCATAATAAATAAGAAATGAGTAATTTGCGGTGTAAACGGAAGGAAAAGGACTTTTGAACTTAAAATCATTATTTCTTGTTGGCAGCAAAGAAGTAAGACATTCTTGGTATGCCATTTGTTCTTGTGCCACAGTTCTTTATTTGTATTTGTATGAACATCTGTGCTCGCAAATTTATATGTCTGTTTCAATGAGATGAAGAATATTTGTGGGGCGTTTAGTTGCTCAATTTGTCATCTCGCTTGTGTTACATACTACATTCAACTGACTACAAATATATCTGTATTTTGACATATCACAAGAGATTTGCTCATGTGTGGGGTCTAAGCAATGAGCTGTCAAATTTGACACCAAGCAATCGACTTAAACTATTGAGGGTCATACCAAAAGCTCAGCAAATGTTGTAAATCTTATCAAACGAAACGCTTTTCCTAGAAGTCAGCAGCGCGAGAAGGTTAATCATTTTAAAAGGTTCAAATGTTTCATCAGAAAATCACTTCAATATACATCAGCTTTGACACCTGTCAACCTTTTTCGAGGAGTAACGAGAAATAAAGTCAATAAAATAAAATAAAATAAAAAATAAAATAAAATAAAATAAAATAAAATAAAATAAAATAAAATAAAATAAAATAAAATAAAATAAAATAAAATAAAATAAAATAAAATAAAATAAAATAAAATAAAATAAAATAAAATAATATAAAATAAAATAAAATAAAATAAAATAAAATAAAATAAAATAAAATAAAATAAAATAAAATAAAATAAAATAAAATAAAATAAAATAAAATAAAATAAAATAAAATAAAATAAAATAAAATAAAATAAAATAAAATAAAATAAAATAAAATAAAATAAAATAAAATAAAATAAAATAAAATAAAATAAAATAAAATAAAATAAAATAAAATAAAATAAAATAAAATAAAATAAAATAAAATAAAATAAAATAAAATAAAATAAAATAAAATAAAATAAAATAAAATAAAATAAAATAAAATAAAATAAAATAAAATAAAATAAAATAAAATAAAATAAAATAAAATAAAATAAAATAAAATAAAATAAAATAAAATAAAATAAAATAAAATAAAATAAAATAAAATAAAATAAAATAAAATAAAATAAAATAAAATAAAATAAAATAAAATAAAATAAAATAAAATAAAATAAATAAAATAAAATAAAATAAAATAAAATAAAATAAAATAAAATAAAATAAAATAAAATAAAATAAAATAAAATAAAATAAAATAAAATAAAATAAAATAAAATAAAATAAATAAAATAAAATAAAATAAAATAAAATAAAATAAAATAAAATAAAATAAAATAAAATAAAATAAAATAAAATAAAATAAAATAAAATAAAATAAAATAAAATAAAATAAAATAAAATAAAATAAAATAAAATAAAATAAAATAAAATAAAATAAAATAAAATAAAATAAAATAAAACAAAATAAAATAAAATAAAATAAAATAAAATAAAATAAAATAAAATAAAATAAAATAAAATAAAATAAAATAAAATAAAATAAAATAAAATAAAATAAAATAAAATAAAATAAAATAAAATAAAATAAAATAAAATAAAATAAAATAAAATAAAATAAAATAAAATAAAATAAAATAAAATAAAATAAAATAAAATAAAATAAATAAAATAAAATAAAATAAAATAAAATAAAATAAAATAAAATAAAATAAAATAAAATAAAATAAAATAAAATAAAATAAAATAAAATAAAATAAAATAAAATAAAATAAAATAAAATAAAATAAAATAAAATAAAATAAAATAAAATAAAATAAAATAAAATAAAATAAAATAAAATAAAATAAAATAAAATAAAATAAAATAAAATAAAATAAAATAAAATAAAATAAAATAAAATAAAATAAAATAAAATAAAATAAAATAAAATAAAATAAAATAAAATAAAATAAAATAAAATAAAATAAAATAAAATAAAATAAAATAAAATAAAATAAAATAAAATAAAATAAAATAAAATAAAATAAAATAAAATAAATAAAATAAAATAAAATAAAATAAAATAAAATAAAATAAAATAAAATAAATAAAATAAAATAAAATAAAATAAAATAAAATAAAATAAAATAAAATAAAATAAAATAAAATAAAATAAAATAAAATAAAATAAAATAAAATAAAATAAAATAAAATAAAATAAAATAAAATAAAATAAAATAAAATAAAATAAAATAAAATAAAATAAAATAAAATAAAATAAAATAAAATAAAATAAAATAAAATAAAATAAAATAAAATAAAATAAAATAAAATAAAATAAAATAAAATAAAATAAAATAAAATAAAATAAAATAAAATAAAATAAAATAAAATAAAATAAAATAAAATAAAATAAAATAAAATAAAATAAAATAAAATAAAATAAAATAAAATAAAATAAAATAAAATAAAATAAAATAAAATAAAATAAAATAAAATAAAATAAAATAAAATAAAATAAAATAAAATAAAATAAAATAAAATAAAATAAAATAAAATAAAATAAAATAAAATAAAATAAAATAAAATAAAATAAAATAAAATAAAATAAAATAAAATAAAATAAAATAAAATAAAATAAAATAAAATAAAATAAAATAAAATAAAATAAAATAAAATAAAATAAAATAAAATAAAATAAAATAAAATAAAATAAAATAAAATAAAATAAAATAAAATAAAATAAAATAAAATAAAATAAAATAAAATAAAATAAAATAAAATAAAATAAAATAAAATAAAATAAAATAAAATAAAATAAAATAAAATAAAATAAAATAAAATAAAATAAAATAAAATAAAATAAAATAAAATAAAATAAAATAAAATAAAATAAAATAAAATAAAATAAAATAAAATAAAATAAAATAAAATAAAATAAAATAAAATAAAATAAAATAAAATAAAATAAAATAAAATAAAATAAAATAAAATAAAATAAAATAAAATAAAATAAAATAAAATAAAATAAAATAAAATAAAATAAAATAAAATAAAATAAAATAAAATAAAATAAAATAAAATAAAATAAAATAAAATAAAATAAAATAAAATAAAATAAAATAAAATAAAATAAAATAAAATAAAATAAAATAAAATAAAATAAAATAAAATAAAATAAAATAAAATAAAATAAAATAAAATAAAATAAAATAAAATAAAATAAAATAAAATAAAATAAAATAAAATAAAATAAAATAAAATAAAATAAAATAAAATAAAATAAAATAAAATAAAATAAAATAAAATAAAATAAAATAAAATAAAATAAAATAAAATAAAATAAAATAAAATAAAATAAAATAAAATAAAATAAAATAAAATAAAATAAAATAAAATAAAATAAAATAAAATAAAATAAAATAAAATAAAATAAAATAAAATAAAATAAAATAAAATAAAATAAAATAAAATAAAATAAAATAAAATAAAATAAAATAAAATAAAATAAAATAAAATAAAATAAAATAAAATAAAATAAAATAAAATAAAATAAAATAAAATAAAATAAAATAAAATAAAATAAAATAAAATAAAATAAAATAAAATAAAATAAAATAAAATAAAATAAAATAAAATAAAATAAAATAAAATAAAATAAAATAAAATAAAATAAAATAAAATAAAATAAAATAAAATAAAATAAAATAAAATAAAATAAAATAAAATAAAATAAAATAAAATAAAATAAAATAAAATAAAATAAAATAAAATAAAATAAAATAAAATAAAATAAAATAAAATAAAATAAATAAAATAAAATAAAATAAAATAAAATAAAATAAAATAAAATAAAATAAAATAAAATAAAATAAAATAAAATAAAATAAAATAAAATAAAATAAAATAAAATAAAATAAAATAAAATAAAATAAAATAAAATAAAATAAAATAAAATAAAATAAAATAAAATAAAATAAAATAAAATAAAATAAAATAAAATAAAATAAAATAAAATAAAATAAAATAAAATAAAATAAAATAAAATAAAATAAAATAAAATAAAATAAAATAAAATAAAATAAAATAAAATAAAATAAAATAAAATAAAATAAAATAAAATAAAATAAAATAAAATAAAATAAAATAAAATAAAATAAAATAAAATAAAATAAAATAAAATAAAATAAAATAAAATAAAATAAAATAAAATAAAATAAAATAAAATAAAATAAAATAAAATAAAATAAAATAAAATAAAATAAAATAAAATAAAATAAAATAAAATAAAATAAAATAAAATAAAATAAAATAAAATAAAATAAAATAAAATAAAATAAAATAAAATAAAATAAAATAAAATAAAATAAAATAAAATAAAATAAAATAAAATAAAATAAAATAAAATAAAATAAAATAAAATAAAATAAAATAAAATAAAATAAAATAAAATAAAATAAAATAAAATAAAATAAAATAAAATAAAATAAATAAAATAAAATAAAATAAAATAAAATAAAATAAAATAAAATAAAATAAAATAAAATAAAATAAAATAAAATAAAATAAAATAAAATAAAATAAAATAAAATAAAATAAAATAAAATAAAATAAAATAAAATAAAATAAAATAAAATAAAATAAAATAAAATAAAATAAAATAAAATAAAATAAAATAAAATAAAATAAAATAAAATAAAATAAAATAAAATAAAATAAAATAAAATAAAATAAAATAAAATAAAATAAAATAAAATAAAATAAAATAAAATAAAATAAAATAAAATAAAATAAAATAAAATAAAATAAAATAAAATAAAATAAAATAAAATAAAATAAAATAAAATAAAATAAAATAAAATAAAATAAAATAAAATAAAATAAAATAAAATAAAATAAAATAAAATAAAATAAAATAAAATAAAATAAAATAAAATAAAATAAAATAAAATAAAATAAAATAAAATAAAATAAAATAAAATAAAATAAAATAAAATAAAATAAAATAAAATAAAATAAAATAAATAAAATAAAATAAAATAAAATAAAATAAAATAAAATAAAATAAAATAAAATAAAATAAAATAAAATAAAATAAAATAAAATAAAATAAAATAAAATAAAATAAAATAAAATAAAATAAAATAAAATAAAATAAAATAAAATAAAATAAAATAAAATAAAATAAAATAAAATAAAATAAAATAAAATAAAATAAAATAAAATAAAATAAAATAAAATAAAATAAAATAAAATAAAATAAAATAAAATAAAATAAAATAAAATAAAATAAAATAAAATAAAATAAAATAAAATAAAATAAAATAAAATAAAATAAAATAAAATAAAATAAAATAAAATAAAATAAAATAAAATAAAATAAAATAAAATAAAATAAAATAAAATAAAATAAAATAAAATAAAATAAAATAAAATAAAATAAAATAAAATAAAATAAAATAAAATAAAATAAAATAAAATAAAATAAAATAAAATAAAATAAAATAAAATAAAATAAAATAAAATAAAATAAAATAAAATAAAATAAAATAAAATAAAATAAAATAAAATAAAATAAAATAAAATAAAATAAAATAAAATAAAATAAAATAAAATAAAATAAAATAAAATAAAATAAAATAAAATAAAATAAAATAAAATAAAATAAAATAAAATAAAATAAAATAAAATAAAATAAAATATAATATTATAAAATAAAATAAAGTAAAATAAAATTAAATAAAACAAAATAAAATAAAATAAAATAAAATAAAACAATGACAACTGTCTTCAATCAAACCATACATACATATATCATCTTTATGTAAATAAGCTACGTACAAATGAATTCAATGACAACCTTTGGAGAAATGAATATATTTTGTAAAAATAAGTTGAATACGAAAAAAGAATTTGATTTAAAGAAATATTTTCAAGAGCATTTTACCTAAATACGTGACGACTTAAATTGTTGAACTGCGGTGACTTAAACTTCCACTTGACTTTTTTAATGTTCTCGCAAATCGCTGAAGGAACAACGAACCGAAAGTAAAGCGCTTTTTATAGCGAAAAAACATGTTTTGCTATGAGTTGTATGTGAGTGAGAAGATTTTGATAAATGATTTGTTAATGATTTTTTTTGCGAAATCCAAATATGTACTTATTTATTCACGTAAACTTTCAGCTGGACTATTCGTATGGATTGAGAGCAACGAACTTCTTAATCTATTTCTAGAATGATTTGCATTTTTGTTAAGGTTGTACGTCTTTAAAAAAATATTTTAAAATAGAATGATCTTACACTCAGCCGTCGATTTGTGGTACTACACATTTCACAACTAGGTATATAACGGTCGATTTCAGTACAACTCAGATTTCTTAACTTCTTTTTATAAATCCTGATAAGTAACTTTGTATACCTTTACATATATGCTTATAAGCATGAGAACGTCAAAATAGCTGTGTTTATCTACTTAAATGTATCGCTTTATCTTGTTTACAATCAAAGTTTATAACACCAATTTGTCAAAAGTTGTGCAATACTTAAGCTTACATTCTCACTTCAAACTGATGCACTTATCCGTGTGCTTGTATGCATTTGTAGGTATGTGTCTATATATGTATTGTTGTAGCTTTTCCTGGTCACTTATTGTCGACCCAACTTGTTAAAGTATTCCAACAAGACCATTTTTCAAAAACTAAGCTCATGGCTGAATAAACGATGGATGTAAGTAAAAGCTAACAAAAAAGCTGAGCAGTAAGGTTAGACGTCATAAATAATACATTGAGTTTAAAAATGACACAAGTCGTTATTTGTGAAAAAATATACATATATACTATAACTAGTAAATATGCAAGGAAATCTTGTGATTTATTTTACTGCAAAAACTTAATACTTCACAATGCAGACTTATGCCACTTTTGAGCTTAAGTAATACCTGTGATGCATAAAAACTTATGCAAAAAACAAAATGACTTAGCAAACTCGCCAACATCAAACCAAAAAAAAAAACTATAACAATAATAATAATATATTAGTTTAGTTAGCAACAAAGTGACCCGTACGTCAAAGCAAAGCCCTGCCCTGCATACTCAGTGAGTCCAATGACATTAACAATGACGCAAAGTTGAAATGGTTAAGTGAATGTTTTGAGAAGCTGCGAGAAAAAAAGTGTGCACCATAAAAACTGCTTTCACATTTAACAGCTTACATATGACCTAATGACTCTGCAGGGACTAATGCATATGACTAATGTGGTTTTTTTTTTCACTTTGACTTAAGTTTATTTATTTCGTCTGCTTATGCTGGGCATTGCTGATGGGATTTTGTTTGTGAATTTTTTTACGCGAATATATCGTCGCTCGCTTGCCAGAAGCATGCATGTGCCGAAATTCAAATTTTGGGAAATCGTATTTGAAAGTTTATTGCTCTCGCATAATTTTAAATTTTAGTTTTTGACTCAAATGTTTTGTTCTCATTATACTCTTTCCACTGGTATAGTTTTTACGTTAATATTCCTTCAATTTGTGTTTGAAAAATTCTAAAGAAAATTAAAATTTTTTTTTTTTAATTTTCTTTGTGCAAGAAACATGAATGTGCAGCAAAAAATGTTTAAACACAGAATTTTTGAATTTTTTTAAAATGTTTGTTTCGCCAGAGACATGAATGTGTTGCATGGCACTGTGGCGTATACGTAACAATTTTGCTACACATTCATATTTCTGGCAAAACGAAAATTTTTAAAAATTTAAAAAATTCAGTTTTTAGCCACAGATTTGGATGAATTTTGGAACGGATGTGCTACTACATTATTCCAAGAATTTTTATCTGGTGTTGCGACTGAGGGTGCTTTAGTAGTGTTGCCACCAATATGGGAATCAAATGAAGTGTACATCTTATAACTTTTAGGCCCGGTTTTTCAGTGCAAGTTTAAGCGGCCAATTTGTTCGAGGTAAACTCTAGTCAACTTTGTGCACTAAAAAACTGGGCCTAAACGAGCTAAACTTGCATATTTGTACATTTATATATTTGTACATTTGTATATTTGTATATCCAAACAATCTCGGGAACCGCCTGACCGTTTTGGATGAAATTTTTAATATAGATAGTATGGTTGATTCTAAGACTATCCATTTGGGGGTTGCCACCTGGGGCGGGTATCTATCTTAATTTATTTTTAATTTTGTAGCAAAATATGCCAATATGGGTATGAAATGAAAGATATTTTCAGCGTCACGCCAACTAAAATATTTTCAAGTAGGGTTGCCACATAAGGTTGCCACCTTACCGCAGTATATTTGTTTACCCGGACTATTTCGGGAACCGCTTTACCGATTTGGATGAAATTTGGCTTAATATTATAGATAGTATTATAGATAGTATGATTGATTCTAAGACTATCCACTTGGGGGTTGCCACTTAAGGGTTGTACAGGGTTGCCACCTATCTCAATTTTTTTTTAAATTATGGAGTTAGACATGCCGATATGGGTATGAAATGAAAGGTATTTTCGCCGACATACCAACTAAAATGTTTTCTAGTAGAGTTGCCACCTAGGGTTGCCATTTTACCGTTTTGAATTTGTATTGTATATTTTTGGGATCATATTTGGATTATTTTAGGATCATTTTGAGATCATTTAGGGGTCACTTTGGAAATTTTGGTGCTATTTTGAGATTATTTTGGGTTCAATTTTGGGTTAATTTTCGGATCATTTTAGGATAATTTTTGGGTAATTTTAGGAACATTTGAGGGTCTTTTTGGTGTCATTTTGGGATTATTATAGGATTATGTTGGGAACATTTTTGGATAATTTTGGGATCATTTTAGGCTACATTTAGGGGTGTTTTTGGGGTCATTTGGGAATCATTTTTGTATCATTTTTGGATCATTTTAGGGTCATTTTCGGATCATTTTGGGAACATTTAAGGGTCTTTTTGGAATAATTTTAGGATTATTTCGAAACGACTTTCGTGATAGTGACGAAAAGAGTGACCCCCAGCAAAATAATGACAGTTACCGAAACATAAACAGTGACAGTAAACGTGACTGCAGCCTTTACAGTGACGAAAAAGTGTTCCTCAGGAGTAAAGACATTGACTTGAACTATGGCCGTGACTGGGGAAGAAAAAGTGACGTGACTCCTCACCTTAACCGTGACAGTGGAGTGATTTTTACTGTAACCTTGATAAAAAATAGTTTCCTTTACTTTCAGATATACGCTAAATCACTTAACAAAATACAACAAAACGTGTAGGCTCATGTAACCACAAAGCAATTGCGGGAGTTTCCAATTTGAAATACATCTGAGCCACAACAATATGAAGAATTCACGTCTCAAGAAGTTTAACATAACAACAACGTAATGCTGGCAATACTGGCTGTGAATATCCTGTCCAAAGAGAAATATAAGAGAAATATAGAGGAAACGTGAACAATAATTTCCCAACACTGATATTGCAAAAGGTTTTAACCAATTGCGAGGGTGGAAATTGAAAGCCCAAGTTGAAAAAGAAAATCCAGAAAACCATATTGAAAACATTTAAACCTCAAAAGAAAATGCGAATAATAAATATACGCGTAATAAATCGACCAAAATACAATAAAGCTTGAAAAGCCATTAAGTCACGTAAATCAGCGCGCCTACGATGAAGCATCGAAATGCAATATCCGCCTACGCCTCACGAGCGCAGGATATTCATTTGACTCAGCTGTCAACGGGCAACAACTTGAGTAAACTACTCAAACCACATGCCGACACATAAATACTTTGTAGTGCCACACAAGCATTTGAGGCGAATTTAAAATCAACATTTTTAGAGTCAACAACTAATAAGAACAATTTGAACTTGAGAGCAGGGGTAGAACACACACAAAACACACAGAGACGCATGCGACATGTGCGAATGATTTATTGCGAGTGCAATATCGATAATGTGCAACGAGTGCGGTTAGCTAACAACAACAAAAGCGACTAAAAAATCTTTTTTTTTTCACTCGCACACAAACGCACGTGTTTCCATTTAAAATGGCCGAAGATGTCTCATATGTCATGTCGGAAGATATTATTAATAGCATCTCTAGCGAGCGCCGCACTGATGCAGCAGCAGCAGCATCTGATATGTTCTCATCATCTGATACCCTATTGGCATTCGATAGTGGTGGTAGTGGAGATCAATTATGGAGTAGCGCTAATATTCTTAGTAGTAATAGTGTTGAAGATATGTATGATGCTTCTGGTTTTGCGGTGTTATGGAGCACAGATAACAATAACAACAACAGTTTCGCCTATAATACCACAGAGTTGATTGTGGCAACAGCAAATGGTGTGCACCTACGAACGCTTGCGCCACTCTATAATGGCACAGTGTCAACGACTATGGCATCGACGAGTGTCGATAGCAGCGTCTTAATCGATGAAAGTGAAGTTGGTGAGAATAATTATTGGGGTTACTTGGCGATATTACTGGTTATAGCTACAGCGGCGGGTAATATTTTGGTCTGTTTGGCTATATGTTTCGAGCGACGTTTGCAGAATGTGACGAATTATTTTCTGATGTCGCTTGCTGTAACCGATTTGATGGTAGCGATGCTGGTGATGCCATTGGGTATCATGACCTTGGTGAAGGGTAAGTTATAAAATAAATCCAAATTTACTTAGATATAAGGGTTGACTGAATGTTTAACTTACTTAAATAAAATAAAATAAAATAAAATAAAATAAAATAAAATAAAATAAAATAAAATAAAATAAAATAAAATAAAATAAAATAAAATAAAATAAAATAAAATAAAATAAAATAAAATAAAATAAAATAAAATAAAATAAAATAAAATAAAATAAAATAAAATAAAATAAAATAAAATAAAATAAAATAAAATAAAATAAAATAAAATAAAATAAAATAAAATAAAATAAAATAAAATAAAATAAAATAAAATAAAATAAAATAAAATAAAATAAAATAAAATAAAATAAAATAAAATAAAATAAAATAAAATAAAATAAAATAAAATAAAATAAAATAAAATAAAATAAAATAAAATAAAATAAAATAAAATAAAATAAAATAAAATAAAATAAAATAAAATAAAATAAAATAAAATAAAATAAAATAAAATAAAATAAAATAAAATAAAATAAAATAAAATAAAATAAAATAAAATAAAATAAAATAAAATAAAATAAAATAAAATAAAATAAAATAAAATAAAATAAAATAAAATAAAATAAAATAAAATAAAATAAAATAAAATAAAATAAAATAAAATAAAATAAAATAAAATAAAATAAAATAAAATAAAATAAAATAAAATAAAATAAAATAAAATAAAATAAAATAAAATAAAATAAAATAAAATAAAATAAAATAAAACAAAATAAAATAAAATAAAATAAAATAAAATAAAATAAAATAAAATAAAATAAAATAAAATAAAATAAAATAAAATAAAATAAAATAAAATAAAATAAAATAAAATAAAATAAAATAAAATAAAATAAAATGAAACAAAATAAAATAAAATAAAATAAAAAATAAAATGAAATGAAATGAAGTGAAATCTATCTATTATAAATAAATGCGCAATGCTTAAAAGTTTTCTCCCTTTTTTGCAATAACCACAATTATAAGGTATATCAAATTTGATATGTATCGATAGGTCTCGCCGAGCAGGGTGTGCAGCAACAAACCAAAAATTAAAAAAAATTAATTATAATATGATTGGAAAGTCACACCACTACAAGTGCTAAACACGCATTCACTTTATAGAGCCGCTTTTATGTGTGTGTATGTAGGTATGACCACTGCATTGTTGTGCTTGCATTCATTGCAGTTGGGGAGAGTCAGAGTGTGAGTTGTTTTGTTGGCAGCAGTAATAAACAACTTTATTGAGCGTACGTACAAACAGTGTTTACAAAAACAAAATCTGTGCGTGAGTATTCAGAGAAGCAAATGCTTGCTCAGACATGATGTTTTGAAAAAAAAAGCACAAATAAGCTAGATCATAGAAATAAAACAAAATTTAAAATTGATAAAATTGAAGAAAAAGGTAAAAAAAGAAATAGAAAAGTGATTGAAAGTAAAAAAAAGAAATTTGTTGGAAATGAAAGGAAAGGAAATAATATAAAATAAATAAAAATAAAACAAAATGAAATAAATTAAGTATAAAATAAAGGAAAGAATGGGAAAGGGATGGATAAAAGGAAAATGAAGGTAAGTTAAGGCAAGGAACGGAAAATATGATAGAAAAATTAAAGCCAAATAAAAGTAGGGAAAGGAAAGGAATGGAAAAAGGAAGGGAAGAATGGAAATGTAATGTAGGTAAAGGAGTGGAAAAGAGAAGCAAATGGACAATAGACAAAGAAAGGAAAGAAGAGAAAAAGAAAAAGTAGCGAGGAAGAAGGTATGGAAAAAAATGAAAAAAAAGAAAAAAAAATAAAGGAATGAAAAGTAATGAAAAGCTAAAAAAATAAGTAAAGGAAATGAATGGGGAAGAAAAAAACTAAAGGAGTTACGGAAGGGAAGAAAAGAAAATAAGGAAACGGTGGTAAGGAAACGAAATGGTAGGAAAAGAAATCTAAGGAAAAAAAGAAAAGAAAAGAAATGAAATGAAAAATAAAAATGAATAAAATGAAAGGAAACTAAGGGAAACGAAACGAAATTAAACAAAGGAAACGGAAGGAAAGGAAAGAAAAAGAAAATAAAAGGAAAAAAGGAATGTAATGGAAAAGGAAAGAAAGGTCCGGTAAGAATATAAAAGAAACGAAAAGAAAGAAAAATAAAAGAAAGAACAGAAAAGAAAGAAGAAGAAAAATAAAATGAAATGAAAGAACAGAAAAGAAAAGAAAAGGGTAAGAACGAAGAGGGAAGAAAAGGAAAGGAAATAAAAAGGAAGGAAAGGAGAGAAAGCTAAAGAAATAAACTGAGATGAGAGAGGAAATGAAAGGAAATAAAAGCAAATGAAAACAGAGGAAACGAAAGGAAAGAAATACGTATGAAGACGACCTAAGAAAAATAAATAATTATCAACATTGAAATTATATTACTGAATGGTGTAAAGAGAGAGAAAAAGGCAAAATGAATAAGAATGTATAGAAACCAAAAATATCAGAAATATGGAAAAGATAGGAAAATTTAAGGAATAGCAAAAAGGTAGGAAAATAAAGTTAGGATTTGTGGTTGAATTTAAACCACTGGGCGAACTCTATTAAATTAAAATTATACAAAAAAAATTTAAATTATGTAATATAAATTAAATTAAACTAAATTGAATTCAGTAAACATTCGAGATTTCAAATTTTTTTTCTTAAAACCAAAAAAAAAATATTTTTTTTTTTTTTTATTAGTTTATAAGAAAAAAAATTAACTACACTGCATAAAAAGTATTTACTAAACTGCATAAATTTCATTTGAAATTAATTTTCTGCCTACACTCAATTAACTTTATTAATGACATTCTCACACTAATTTATGAAAAAAATAAAAATTAATTGCAGTTATGCAATTTAATTATTTACATTATTTATTAGGCTGTCACAACGCGTTTGCTTAATATTAGCTTACTTAATCCCCTTGTTGCCGACTGACCACTTGTGTTGGAATAACAAACTGCAGTGGGCGTTGGTTAAGAATTTGCGCATTAGCCAGACAGATAATTAATGTAAACCCATTTTGTGGTTTCGTCAAACTCGCAACAAAGCCACAACTGTCAAAAGCAATGCAATAATACTGAAGTGTGAATGAATAACTAGCTGAACACAATTTAATTATAGTATCTGTGTCGACAAGCAATAATAGCCAAAGTGGTGTAAGCACAAAACGCAAAGTGTTTATGAACATTTTCTAGAAACAGTTTTGAGATAACGACTTTTGAAAATGAAAATTTTAAATTTCTCGCGATTTAGTAAACACAGTTACGCAGCGTATTGTCGGCTCAAATAAACTTTTGTCATGCATCTTAAAAATATAAAAAAGTCCAACAAATTTATAAAACAAGCAGCTTGCCACAAATAAATCTGTGAGTTAAATTTTGCTTAAAATTCCCTAGAGATTAGCTGAGATTGCTTGTGCTTAAGTAATTTCTCACAAAATTTAATTTCCTAACAAGAAAAGCACTTACTGGCTTTTTTTTTCAAATTTTGTTTTAAATGAGAAAGACAAATAGAATAAATTTGTAAAGTAAATCTGCTGTTGATTTTTATATCATTTCTTTCACTTTATTCCTAAATAATACAGAATTACTGTCATTCGTCGTTTGTGAATAGCAACAAAAGCTGCTTTGGGCCACTTTGAACAAAGCCGGAAACGGAAATATTTATTTTGTTCAAACCAATGCAGCGAATAGAAACGCAAAAAGCGATAAGTGTGCTTACAAAAGTATGAGGGTCATTCCATGTAAAAACAATTTTAAAAATTTATAAATTAAAATAAAATAAAAAAGAATATCGTGGGCTTATATTCTATAACCGCCATCAGCAATTTTTAAGAAAACGAGTTTTTGATGAGAACATTTTAAAAATTTCTCTACCGGGAATTTTTTTTTTTTTTTTTTCAAAGCGCAAAAACCTCTATCAGCATAATTTCACTTACTTACACACAGAAAAATTTTCATGTAAAATCAACACTTTTTTAACAATTTTTCAGGTTATTATTTTTCAACACTATCGATAATGTTAAGTTAACATGAACCTCATGTTAAATAACCTCACTTCATGTTAAATAACCTCACTTCATGTTAAATTAACATGACTTCCTGTTAAATTAACATGAAGCTCAGGTTTGAAAAAATTGACTTTGTGTTAAATTAACATGACTTCCTGTTAAATTAACATGACTTCCTGTTAAATTAACATGAATTCCTGTCAAAACAACACTATCTTACTCATTATCTCATCTTTCTTGTTAGTTTAACATAGTTCATGTTGACAAAAATTATTCTGTGTGTACTTACTTAATATAGCCTTTAACCGCCTAGGCGATTTTGGCCATCTAACATGTTTCGCCAGTTGACTCAACAAAGAGCGGATTTAAGACACCGCGTGTTCTCAGATCTGCCTCCACTTGGCCCTGCCATCGGAGAGGTATACATACATTCGCACCACGTCTCATAGCCAGCGAAGCCGCTGGGTTTTAATTCGCTGAACTAAGTCGACGTCTGCGTAAAGCACATACAGCTCATCATTATATCTTCTTCGGCACTCGCCGTCGCCAACTTTTGGGATTCCATAAATCTTTCGAAGAATTTTTCTCTCGAATACTCCCTCATCAGATGCTGTCAGTGTCCATGCTTCGGCATCATATAGCAGGACGGGTACGATAAGTGACGTATAGAGCGTTGTTTTTGTTCGTCGAGAGAGGACTTTACACTTCTCAATTGCCTACTCAGCCCAAAGTAGCATTTGTTTGCAAGAGTTATCCTTCGATGGATTTCCAGGCTTACATTGTTGTTGGTATTAATGTTGCTTCCCAGGTATACAAAGTCCCTTACTATCTTCGTTTTATCTTCGTTCACCACCAAACCCATTTTTTCCGCTTCTTTTTCTAATTTGAAGTACGCAGAAGTAACGGTGCGGTTGTTGAGGCCAATGATGTCGATGTCGCTTGAACCTGGTGCTCGGTACGACCATGTTTCGTGGACCGGCGAAGTCAATCAGTTTGTATCCATTTGTTGAAGTCTCATCATCGAGGCTGAACTTTCCGACAGTGGTGCCAAATACACCCTCGTTATCCCACCCTGGCGTTTAAGTCGCCAAGCACGACTTTGTTATCATGACGGGGGCAGCGCTCATAAGTTTCTTCCAATTTCGCGTAGAATGCATCTTTTTCCATGTCGTCCTTATCATCGGTCGGTGTGTGCACGCAGATAAACGATAAGGCGAGACGCTCGTTCAAGGCTGTGAAAGACACTACTTGTTTCACAAGTCTCTTTCCAACCACAAAATCGACGCCGAATCTGCGCTCATTAGTGTGGCCGCTCTAGTAGATATTGCAGGTTCGGATTTTCGTATAGCCTTGCCCCATCTATCGCATTTCTTGTACAGCGGTGATGTCAGCTTTTGTCTTATTGAGGACCTCAAGTAGGCGGGCATCGTCACCTTCCCTACTAAGGGTTTGGACATTCCATGAGCATGCCCTGATTTCCTTAAGCATAGTCCTAGTTCGTTATCCGAAGAGTGAGTTATCATATCCGAGGCTCGGCTGTTGGACCTCATGGGAGTATTGTTTTATGTGGTGGTTCCCAAACTCTACCCACAACCCGTTTCTCGGGGAGTTGTATTTAAGTTACACATTTATATAGCGCGCCGCTTGTTCCAAGACAGATGCCCGTTTGCCGCCGCATCTCATGATGACAGATGCTGCTGGTGAAATCCCCTCGTAAGCCCTTAAATCGTTTATGTCGGAGTGGCCTTGCCAGGTTGTCGCCATCTCACATCAGTTCACCACCGAACGGATGTTCAGTGGCTATCCAGAAGATACGTCGTGGACGTAGTGAGCTGCTTGGACCGCGATCATAAATTTTCCTCACTTGCGTGGACTTCTACACACGGCCCACCTTCTTTCGAAAAACACGTAATTTTAACATTGAGTCCATATATAAAGGACCGTGAGACAAAACGCCTTCTTTGAATTCTTATAAGGACAACAGGATCCTTTGCAAGCATATTGAAATAACGTATTACAAAAAAAGGACATTGGAATTTGAAAAGTAGTTTAGTAGAATGCGTAACAATATGTCTAGAAAAAATAATTGTGTATATGTTCAAGTTTTGCAACTATAGTGCACTTTTTTGGTCATACACGGCGTATGAGTAACATTTATGTAGTTATTGAAGTATAGTCAAACTAAATAATTGCTTTAGAGTTCGATCAAGAATTGATTTTCTTTATTGAATTTACTAATTTATATTACTAATACATACCTACAACCTAAAATGTATAATTCTAAAATATGCTAAGTCAGCATATGGTTGCAATAAATATATAAGTATGACAGTCGCATTGACAAACTGACGTTGTGACTCAGTTAGACATTGCGACTGTCTTTGGCGGTGTCTGTGAACGTCCGCACAAGTGTAACAAGATCCTCGTTATGTGCGGCATGTGCAGTCTTTGTATAAACTCCCGCTGAGTTCAATGTAGCTAATTTGGGTAGAATGTTCTTTGTGTTCATTCAAAACTTTTTATACATTATTTGTGAGCACATGACAATTAAAGTAAAAACGGCGATGTGTTTATGTAATGCTACAGAAGTGAGAAAAGTTTAAAAAAAAATTTGTTTTATGTTTTGGTTGAGATTTCCAAAAAGGATTGAGATATCGAATTAAGACTTACACTACGTTCAGGCTCTCATGAACAGCTTTCATTTGATACCCGTGGTCTAAATTGCATAAAACTTTGTTAGTATAGTTTTTGGTGAATAATAATCAAAATTAGAGGGTAGCGTTTAAATAAAAGAGCTTTGGTTTTGTGTACAGTCTAATACGCACATATATTTTTAAGGATCTATGTCTCGAAGTATGTATGTCCGCTGTCAATTGCATTATACCTGTAGTTCAACATCTGCTTCAACTCGCTTACTTCATTATCTCTATCCTTCAATCTTAACGCTACTCCATTTCAACATTTCTTACTTGCGTTATGCAGCACATAGCTAAAGTCGCTTTCGTTGTTCCAGCTGCTATATGAAATTCATTGAGAAAAATCTTGAGGTTACCAGATACTCGAACAAAAACTCTGAAAGCGCTTTTGTTACAGCTTTTGTTCAATCCATTGCATACAAAAGAAATATGTACATATGTATGTAAAATCTGTAGAAGAAATGCTGAAGTAAAGTGTAAGTGAACTAAGAAGTTTTTGCTAAAGCAAGCAACAGAAAAAAAAAAATTTGAATGCATTAGAGGGCATTCATCAACCTTTGAAATTTCAGTTGCATAGTGAATTGTCTGCCTTTCTTTTTTTTTTTTTGGAAATTTTAATACAAAACTTGGCTCGCAGCCGCTGGAATATCTTTTTCAATTTATTTCTTTTTTGTAAGCGAAGAGAATGGGAATGGATGTAGCGAAATTTGTAAAGAAGTCTCGGAAGAAATTGAGTTTGCTTTTTGAATTAATTTAGATTAATTTGGTAGAAAAGGATGTAGTATGTATATTTGTTTACTTGTGCAAGTGCATTTTAAGAAGGAAGTAATACTGTGCAAAAAAGTTACTCATACGGCAAGGTTGCTTGACAATATAATGAGCTCTCTGAACTGAAAATTAATAATTTCTTTTTCTCAAGTGAAAGTTAGATATAGAGGTGAAAGTAAAGCAGGCAAAAGGAAGAAGGAGATGTAAATAGAAATAGTGATAGAAATGGAGTTGCATATGGAGAAGGATATTGACATTGAGATTGAAGTTGAGAATGAGCTTGAGATTGCGATTGAAATTGTGATTCGGACTAAGATTCAGATAAAGATTAAGGCTGATAAGATTAAGCTTGAGCTTTGGAATGAGATTGAGATTGAGATAAGCAGTGCTGCGATTTATATACCTTTTACTAAAAAAAAAAATATTCTCCCTTATAACTAAAAATTAACTATTAACTAAAAATTACGATTCCTTTGCTTCACAATAAATTGTTTCTCTCTTTTTATTGAAAAAAAAAAATTAAAAAAAAAGATTTGTCTACCTTTTACTGAACTTTTAAACTATTACATAGATTTTATCGCGGGCTTGGCACCTAAATCACAAAAAAAAAACGAAACGGATATTTGTGAAAAAAGGTTCGAAAAGGTTCGGTGTTAGCAACAGGCCGAATACATAAAATTGGATCTCTATCATAAAGTTAAAGTTAAAGTTAAAGTTAAAGTTAAAGTTAAAGTTAAAGTTAAAGTTAAAGTTAAAGTTAAAGTTAAAGTTAAAGTTAAAGTTAAAGTTAAAGTTAAAGTTAAAGTTAAAGTTAAAGTTAAAGTTAAAGTTAAAGTTAAAGTTAAAGTTAAAGTTAAAGTTAAAGTTAAAGTTAAAGTTAAAGTTAAAGTTAAAGTTAAAGTTAAAGTTAAAGTTAAAGTTAAAGTTAAAGTTAAAGTTAAAGTTAAAGTTAAAGTTAAAGTTAAAGTTAAAGTTAAAGTTAAAGTTAAAGTTAAAGTTAAAGTTAAAGTTAAAGTTAAAGTTAAAGTTAAAGTTAAAGTTAAAGTTAAAGTTAAAGTTAAAGTTAAAGTTAAAGTTAAAGTTAAAGTTAAAGTTAAAGTTAAAGTTAAAGTTAAAGTTAAAGTTAAAGTTAAAGTTAAAGTTAAAGTTAAAGTTAAAGTTAAAGTTAAAGTTAAAGTTAAAGTTAAAGTTAAAGTTAAAGTTAAAGTTAAAGTTAAAGTTAAAGTTAAAGTTAAAGTTAAAGTTAAAGTTAAAGTTAAAGTTAAAGTTAAAGTTAAAGTTAAAGTTAAAGTTAAAGTTAAAGTTAAAGTTAAAGTTAAAGGTAAGTTGACTTTGACTCTGACTTTGACTTGACTTTGACGTTGACTTAGACTTTAATTCCCACATTGATTCTGACTTTGACTTCGACTTTGATTTTGACTTTGTCTTCAATTATAACTTTGACTTTGACTTTGACTCAACTTTGATTATAACTTTGACATTGACTTTGACTCTGTCTTTGGCTTAGACTTTGACTTTGACTTTGACTTTGATTTTGACTTCGATTTTGACTCAGACTTTGACTTTGACTCAAACTTTAACTTTAACTTTAACTTTGACTTTGACTCTGACTTTGCCTTTGGCTTTGATTTTGATTTTGACTTTGGCTTTGACTTTGACTTTAACTTTGACTTTAACTTTGACTTTCTTTTTTCTTTCCGTGTTACGTTGACAAAGGTTTGCTTTTGCGAAAAATGCCATCGCAATCATTTTGGTATATACATAATTAATCTTTGTTCCTTAATAAATTTCAGCTAAATATACACTGCTTTGTCATATATGTATTTACAATGCCACGTAGAACAACATAATTTTTGATTCATATCTTTTGCACTTTTACCTTCGTCAACAGCAAGTTCACCTGTACTCATTGTACCGTTGAGCAGATAAGAGCATTACAAAAGCTTGTGTGTTCATTCGAAGTTGGTGAAGGAGCAGACGCAGCTTGAGTATTTTGTCGCTGATGATACCCCAACGCATAATAATTCTTTTCAGATATTTCGTTTCTTTTTAATAAATAGTCGTTTTGTTTGAATTGTCGTATTTTCTTTTTTTTTCACTATCTACCGTAAAGTAAAAAGATCTTATTCCAAATAACAAAAGAAAAGATAGCGTTGAACTATGCAAAACTTTTTAAAATCTCTTTTTCTGCAAGGATTCTGCATTTGCATGAATCCGTTTGCCGAAACAAAGAAAGAAGTAAATAAATTATATTTTTTTTTTCACATTTTCTCGAAAGATATTTTTTCGAATATTCAAGTTGTGACCTTTTTCTGCAGTGCGAAGTTGCTGAAATATTTTTTCTGCACGACACATAAAATTTGTTTTCCATCTTTCGAGTAAGCACGCTTTTCATCGCTTTTTAATCCAAGCCCAAATATTTGCATGTGTGTGCGTGTGTGTTATTCAAATTCCAGTAGTTGTCCAATTTCAAGTTGTCCTTTTGTTTGAAGTAATATAAAGTTTATGTTTCCTTTTTCGCATACCATTTACATATCCAAATAAGCATGCAAATATTTTCTTGTCTCGTAAAAGCTCATATGAACATACATAATTACAAACCTGTGTACTTACGTGCATAAGAATATATTATTTGTATTAAGTTAACAAATATTATGCATTAGAAAAGTAAGATATGTTGACATTTGACACATTTTGCTGGACATAACAACCAATAAAGGGACTTTTTATACCCATCGCGTTCATATACGAATTTTCGAAAGCTCAGTTAGGTACATATGTATGTATGTATTTGTGCTCATATGCGAGTGTGAGAACTCAGACTAACCCTGTTTCAATTGTCTTTCAGAAAAACTTTATATGATTCCAAAAAAGCTTTTTTTATTTTCTAGAAAAGCTCAATTTTTTTATATTCCTATACAAATTTTTCAGAAAACCTTTTTTTATTCAAGAAAAGCTCAAATCTTTTTCAGATATTTTAATTGTAACAAAGATGTCAATTTGATTATAGAAAATAAAAAAAACATTCAATTTTATTTTAGAAAAGCTCAAATAGACAAGCTCAAATAGAAAAGCTCATTAGGGCTCCAATTTTATTTCAGATAAGTTTTATTTCATTCCAGCAAACCCCAAATATTTTTCAGATATTTTAATTTTTACTAAAAAGGATTCTAGAAAAATCAAATGCTTTTACATCAAAAAGATCACATACTTTTTTTTTATTTGCACGAAAGCTCAATTTCATTTTTTCAAAAAGTTCAAATAGATTTCAAATACTGCAATTTTTTTACAGGAGAGTGAAAATGCATTTCAAATAATAAATTTTATTTCGGAAAAGCTTTATTTTGTTTTTAAAAAGTTTAAATGTGTTTCAGATAATCCTACCTTATTCAAGCTCTATTTTACTACAGAAAAGTTCGAATTTCATTCTTAAAATTTAATTTCAAAAAATCTTAAATTTCCAAAAAAGAAACGCTCAAATATAGTCTGAAACTATTTAATCTAGAAGAATTAGATATTAATTATTCCGATTTTACTTTGCAAAAGCTCCAGTTTGTGCTGAAAACCCAATACATTTATTTCCGGAAAGCTTTTTTTTTTTATTAAAGATTTTTTTCAGAGAAGCTCTTCGAATTTCAAAAAGCTTTCTTTGATTCCACATAAACTCAAATATGTTTCAAAAAATCCAGTCGTATATGAGAAAAGTTCAGTTTTCTTTTGAGAAAACTCGAATGAATTGAATTTATTTCAATTTTACTTCTAAAAAGCTAAATTTTTTTCTCAATAAAAGCTCAAATGTAGTTCAGATATTTATTTATTTACGGTAAAGTCCTACTTTGTATTAGAAAAGCTCCCTATGTATGTAGATCTCAAATAAAAAAATTGTATTTCAAAAAACTCTTTAAAAAAGCTAAAAGCTCTTTCAAAAAGTTCAGTTTTGTTTAAGAAAAGCTCAATTTTGTTTAAGTAAAGCTCAGGCTTATTACAACTATTTCAATTTTGTTCCCGAAAAGCTCTATTTTATCTTAGAAAAGTTTACAATTGTATTTAGATCCCAAAAATATTAACATTTTATTTAACAGAAGCTTTAATAAAGCTCAAAGCTCTTTCAGGTATTTTACAAAATAGCTTATTTTTTACCTTAAAAAGCATTTGCATTTCAAGAAGCCAGAAAAGTACTTCAGAAGTGAAGAAGAAGGTAGGGTGGTAATGTTGCTGGTCTAAAAGACTGAGAGTCCCCGGTTCTAATATCAGGACTGGTACCACCCAAAGTGATTTGAACCGATTTTTTTTTAAAAGGGTCATCCATCGGCGATGATCAGCAGCACTCTGAGTATATTTCTAATGAGGTATGGTATTTCCGCTTAACTAAATATAAGTTCTGATGTATGGATCAGGTTTCACACTAGTTTTACTACGTGCAAATATTCACATATCAAAGCAAGAATTTCTGTTATCACTTTGTGGTATTTCAAAATAAAATTTGAATGTCATGGTGGCAAAAAGGGTCTTTAGCATTTGGTTGTAAGCCATTTACACTGAATCGATAGTGAAATATGAAAGAAGGCTTAGGCTAACTACAAACATGCATATGTAGTAGTAAGTATGATTAAGTGAGCATTCATGGAACGAAATCATATGAAGTTAAGACCAACCAATCAACAAAACTCAATCTGGCAGCAAACAAAATGCCAACCGAAATGTTAGCCACAACAGTAGAGTTAGTCAATTACTCTAGTGACATGCGTACAAACACACTTGCATGGATATAGTCATAGTACATATATAAGAAAGGCCGTACAGAGAAAGTGTAAACGAAGCAAGCGAACAAGAAAAATCTTTCCTTCATCATTTCATTCATTCAATGTTTGAGTTTGTAAATTTACCACTTCCTGAGTTCATTAGTTCTTCATACACTTGCAAACACAGAACGTCTAACAGGCAATGGAACTCTGTAGAAATTGCGAAACACCACGGCGTATGAGTAACTTTTTTGCATTCTATGTTGAAAGCGGGTAATATTTATTTATGTAGAATTATTTACATACATATATGTACTTATCTTTGTCCGTTTGTATGTTTAAATGTATGCAGTCTATTAACTTTCTTTAAACACCACCCACGCATGACCTCATAAAAAGCCAATTAAGTATTTGGTTGGTTTCCATGTGCCTTATGTGTCTCATTTTAAAGGTCATCGTTTCCTTTGCCAGCTGCTTTCAAGTCCTCTACTTAAGTACTAAAACAAGGCAAAGTTCATAAATTTTGTACATTCATACACCACGCTGTGTTTATTCAAGTACAAGGCTTTTTATGTGATCGGTTACCCTTAATAGCGGTCAAGCGTAAAAGGAGCGTGAAAGTCAAGTAGGTATTGAAAACAAAACTAAAACGATTTAACATTTGACGCATGAGGCAGAATTTGTAATAAAAAAAAGAAAAATAAAACAAACAAACAAATATTTTACTAAACATTGTGAGTTTTAAATATTTAATTCAAACTAAAATCATTTATTTTTTTTTTTATTTTTTCATATTATTTTTTTTTATTCCTTTTCTTTGTTAATTTTTTTAATTTTTATTTTTTTATTTTGTTTTATTCCTTTAATTTAATTTTTTGAATCTTATTTATTTAATTTTTATTTTATTATATTTTTTTTATTTTATTTTATTTTATTTCTTTCACTTAATTTAATTCAATTTAATTTAATTTAATTTATTTTAATTTGATTCAATTTAATTTAATTTTATTTTATTTTATTTTATTTTATTTTATTTTATTTTATTTTATTTTATTTTATTTTATTTTATTTTATTTTATTTTATTTTATTTTATTTTATTTTATTTTATTTTATTTTATTTTATTTTATTTTATTTTATTTTATTTTATTTTATTTTATTTTATTTTATTTTATTTTATTTTATTTTATTTTATTTTATTTTATTTTATTTTATTTTATTTTATTTTATTTTATTTTATTTTATTTTATTTTATTTTATTTTATTTTATTTTATTTTATTTTATTTTATTTTATTTTATTTTATTTTATTTTATTTTATTTTATTTTATTTTATTTTATTTTATTTTATTTTATTTTATTTTATTTTATTTTATTTTATTTTATTTTATTTTATTTTATTTTATTTTATTTTATTTTATTTTATTTTATTTTATTTTATTTTATTTTATTTTATTTTATTTTATTTTATTTTATTTTATTTTATTTTATTTTATTTTATTTTATTTTATTTTATTTTATTTTATTTTATTTTATTTTATTTTATTTTATTTTATTTTATTTTATTTTATTTTATTTTATTTTATTTTATTTTATTTTATTTTATTTTATTTTATTTTATTTTATTTTATTTTATTTTATTTTATTTTATTTTATTTTATTTTATTTTATTTTATTTTATTTTATTTTATTTTATTTTATTTTATTTTATTTTATTTTATTTTATTTTATTTTATTTTATTTTATTTTATTTTATTTTATTTTATTTTATTTTATTTTATTTTATTTTATTTTATTTTATTTTATTTTATTTTATTTTATTTTATTTTATTTTATTTTATTTTATTTTATTTCATTTTATTTTATTTTATTTTATTTTATTTTATTTTATTTTATTTTATTTTATCTTTTTTTTTTTATTTTTTTTTATTTTATTTTATTTTATTTTATTTTATTTTATTTTATTTTATTTTATTTTTTTTTTTAATTTCCTTTATTTTTCTCCTTTAAGGGTTTACATCAAATATCGGTTATAAATAACAAGATACTTAACATTATTGTTCATATTCTTAATACTATTGGTCAGGTACATTATAATTGTTTTAAAACTTCTTTTAAAAGCACAGAATTTGTACATATATACATTTTTAAAAACATTTTTCTAGCTTAATGTATACTTAAAAATTTTCTAACGATAGAAGTTGTCGATAAAATAACAGCTTTCTGTATTGATCTTCGCTTTTCGGTAAGTTGAAGCTTTTCAAGGCTGCAGTTTAAAGACTTTGGGATGACTCCAGTTGTTGATATTATTATTGGTATGATGTCTACCTTGTCTAGTTGCCACATCTCCTTTACTTCGTGCGCCAGGCTTTGGTATTTTCTGATTTTCTCCGCGTAGCACTCTTGGAGGTTGTGTGTGTTTGGTACACCTATGTCTATTAAGTAACCCTGATTAAGCTGCTTATCCACAATTGTTATGTCAGGTCTGTTGTGTGACATGCTACGATCAGTCAAAATAGTTCGATCCCAATACATTTTAAAGCCACTATTTTCAAGGATTGCTTCTGGGATATATTTGTAGTATGGGCACTCCTCCGTAACTAGATTGTAACGCAGCGCCAGTGATAGGTGTACGATTTTTGCCACATGGTTGTGCCTTGTGAGATATTCAGTGGCCGCTAACGTCACACATGCACCGGTTATGTGGTGGATTGTCTCCGGTTTTCTTTGGCATCGCCTACAATTATCGGTTTCAATAGGGGCACGCATTACATATTTGCAATGATTTCTAGTTGCAATTTTATTTTATTTTATTTTATTTTATTTTATTTTATTTTATTTTATTTTATTTTATTTTGTTTTATTTTATTTTATTTTATTTTATTTTATTTTATTTTATTTTATTTTATTTTATTTTATTTTATTTTATTTTATTTTATTTTATTTTATTTTATTTTATTTTATTTTATTTTATTTTATTTTATTTTATTTTATTTTATTTTATTTTATTTTATTTTATTTTATTTTATTTTATTTTATTTTATTTTATTTTATTTTATTTTATTTTATTTTATTTTATTTTATTTTATTTTATTTTATTTTATTTTATTTTATTTTATTTTATTTTATTTTATTTTATTTTATTTTATTTTATTTTATTTTATTTTATTTTATTTTATTTTATTTTATTTTATTTTATTTTATTTTATTTTATTTTATTTTATTTTATTTTATTTTATTTTATTTTATTTTATTTTATTTTATTTTATTTTATTTTATTTTATTTTATTTTATTTTATTTTATTTTATTTTATTTTATTTTATTTTATTTTATTTGTCAATGCCTCGTAAAATCTTTTAACATGCCAGCAAATCAAATCGTATGGAAAATTATGGGCTACCATAAATCCGAAATAAATAACACCCACTCAGGCGCTCATGCGTGGGAGGTAATTCAAGTTGTCGCTAAAAATGCCTAAGCTGAGTGCTTAAAAAAGTTTGTCGTACGAACGTTTTTTCGTATTTGCAACTGTCTTCGCATAAGTAATGCTGATGAATGCCACATGTCGTCGTGAGACAAAGACATACCCCTATACACCCACGCACTTGCACCCTACAAGCAAAAATGTCCTATGAATGCAAGGTCAGGGAATTATCGAGTTTTCTTGTTGTATTGGTAATTATTAAAATATCGATTTTGTTAGCAGCGTAAATTCTCTTGTTCACATGCATAACTGCATTTTTTATTCATTAAGGTTAATTTGCTTTAAACACTCTTCGATGGGCTACTTAAGTGCCCTCTTTCGCTGAGGGTTGTCACAACTTGAAGAGATAAAAATAAGCAAACTTGGGTGTATGCGGGTTTTTACTTACTTATTTATTAAGAAACTTTTCGTGGTTATATAGTGGGGTTTGGAAACTTGTGACGTTAACGACATTTAAAATTAAAAATAATCCAAAAATAATTTTCCTTTTTTTTTGATAAAGACCAAGCATTCGAATTGTTGAGATTGCTATTGAAATGTGAGTTCTGGAACGCTGCATACTAAGAATGCTATCTTTTGATGTTTCCTCCGCGACAAACTAATAGGGAACAAGTCCACTTCGACTTCGTTAATCTGACCATCAAGCATATTATTTTCCCAGCTTTCGAATTCCAGATCTTCCCCTACTGGAAGCCCGGAAAGGGCATCTGCGTTTGCTTGCAGAAACATAAATGTATAGCAAATTTGTTACGTATACGTCATGGTGTCTGTCGTTGAGTGCAACACAATTCATGTTTCTGGCAAAACAAAAATTTTAAAAAATTCAAAAATTCATTTTTTAAATATTTTAGTTGTGCCAGAAACATGAATGTGACGAATCTCGAGGAATTGAAGGAATCTATATATAGTAAAAGGTTTTCGTTGTCGCCGCTAATCGGCCAAATGTGTTGAAGGATTTTGACCAAACTTACACACAAGGCAGGTACTACTTAAGTAGAGTTGCCACCTAGGGTTGCCACCTTACCACATTTTATTTATATCTCGGAAACCACCTGACCGATTTAAATGAAATTTGGTATATAGATGGTATGATTCATTTTAAGACGGTTTACGGGGTTGCCACCTATCTCAATTTTTTTTAGTATTGAGCAAAATATGCCAATATGGGTATCAAACAAAAGGTATTTTTGACCTTATTCTAAATAAAACAATTTCAAGCAGGGCTATCACCTAGGGTTGCCACCTATCTCATTTTTTTGAGGATCTTGGGTTTGGGGATGTTTATTTAAAATTTTGCGAGAGGAAAAAACTTTCAAAAACGATTTCCCAAAATTTGAATTTTGCCACATTCATGCTTCTGGCAAGCGAGCGACGATATGTAATCTCCTTACATGCTTTATACAAATATCCACTTAAAAGCAAAGCAAATTTGAAAATACATTTTTTTCCTTTCACGAGTACATTTTGAGTTGTAGCGAACAGTCCCTTTAATTTAAATAAATCTAGGTATTTTAAAGGACTACAGCAAAGCACGCAATTGTTTATATATGATTCGCCTTCACCTGTGATTAAATGTCTATAGCTACCATATTTCCTTTTGAAATTTAATTAAAGTTGCTCATACGCCGTGACATTTATTTGTGTGGCTGTAGAGCCGATTAGAGCACTACGTGACAAGCAATTTTTGTAAAAGCCGCCTACGTTGTTATTTGAATACAAATTTCTGTAAAGAATTCTTGCTTTAAAACTAAAAATAGTTTAGTTTAAATTTCACAAGCGGCATGCTACAAAAACGGAAGCTCAAATATCCAACAAATGCAAGCTTTTGCTTTTCAATTTGTGTGGGCAGGAAGTACCCTCATAAATGACACAAAGATCCGTTTACTTTGCTTGTATGAGCTGTTGTAAGATAATTTTGTGAAAGCATGCACAAAGAGGAGCTGGGTATGCTTAACTAGTAGGGGGAGGTAATGAATTTGAGGATAACAGTTTTTATATTAAAAATATAGAAAAATTTTACATTGACAGTTTAGCCTATTTGTTTATGCTTGAGGCTACTGAGTCGATAAAATTTAAAGAGAACGTGCAGAGCCGACTACGAATGATAGCTTTGTTTTATATTAGTTTATTCAGAATGATGTTGTTGTTGTTGTTTTACCTGCCAAGTCGGAAGATCCACTTATCCAGATAGGGTTGTAGTGATGTTTACAGTCCCTTGACGGATATGATTTAGGTTCGTTCCGGTGAACAACACCTTGTGATAACGACTATTTTGGCAATGATTTCGTTGAATTTTAGTCGCCTCTTACGACAGGCATACCTACATTGTAATTTTATTTTATTTTTTATTTTTTTATTTTTTTCTATTATTATTTTTTATTAGTACCTGGGTGACCGAGCTTGCTCGGTGCTATCAATTTAGTGCTAACTTTCCTTACCAAACTTGTGAGGATGTGTTACACTGTCCTTTATATGTGGGCAAATTATTAAAATTTTGTAATTTTCGTAGCCGTAATGGACTTTTTGCGGACAACCCTACTTGAAAATATTTTAGTTGGTATGTCAGCAAAAATACCTTTCCTTTGATACCCATATAGGCATATCTGGCTCCATAAATAACAAAATTAAATAGGTGGCAACCCTGTAATACAAATATACTGCGATAAGGTGACAACCCTAGATGGCAACTGTAGTTAGAAATATTTTAGTTGATATGTCGCCGGAAATACCTCTAATTTGATACCGATATTCGCATATTTTACTCAATATTAAAAAAAAAAATGAGATAGGTTGCCACCCTTAAAAGCCCTCCAAGTGGCAACACCTAAGTGGATAGTCTTAGAATCAGGCATGCTATCACTGTGCCAAATTTCATCCAAATCGGTCAAGCGGTTCTCGAGATAGTACCGGATATAGAAATATAGTGCGGGCAATCCTAGGTGGCAACCCTACTTGAAAATATTTTAGTTGGTATCTCGCCGAAAATACCTTTCATATAATACCCATATTGGCATATCTTGCTCCATAATTAAAAAAAAGGGATAGGTGGCAACCCTGTAAACCGCCCCAAGTGGCAACCCTAAAGTGGGTAGTCTTAAAATCGATCATACCATCACCATGCCAAATTTCAGCCAATTCGGTCAAGCGATTCTCGAGATAGTACCGGATCTACAAATATATTGTGGTAAGGTGGCAACCCTAGGTGGCAACTCTACTTGAAAATATTTTAGTTGGTATCTCGCCGAAAATACCTTTCATATGATACCCATATTGACATATCTTGCTCCATAATTAAAAAAAAATGGGATAGGTGGCAACCCTGTAAACCGCCCCAAGTGGCAACCCTAAAGTGGGTAGTCTTAGAATCCATCATACTATCTTTGTGCCAATTTTATTTTATTTTATTTTATTTTAGTTTATTTTATTTTATTTTATTTTATTTTATTTTATTTTATTTTATTTTATTTTATTTTATTTTATTTTATTTTATTTTATTTTATTTTATTTTATTTTATTTTATTTTATTTTATTTTATTTTATTTTATTTTATTTTATTTTATTTTATTTTATTTTATTTTATTTTATTTTGTTTTATTTTATTTTGTTTTGTTTTATTTTATTTTATTTTATTTTATTTTATTTTATTTTATTTTATTTTATTTTATTTTATTTTATTTTATTTTATTTTATTTTATTTTATTTTTTTGTTTAAATTTATTTATTTATTTATTTTTTATTTCTTTTATAACAAAGCCACTTGGGTTCTCCCCATTAGCAAGAAAATTCAATAACAGTAACTCAAGTGCTCTTGCCTACTCACTTCTTTTTATTTTTCATTTATTACCAATTAAAAAAACTGTGCGAAGGCGTCGAACAAAAATGTGTGTTCGTCTTATCGTAGCATCTGTTCTGCATATCTTAACGACGTCACTGGCGTACCATAATATTTTGCAAAAGCTTCAAAAGACAACGTAAGTCGTAAGTTGATTATTTCAACAACCGTTGTTGAGTATTTGCATATGAAAACATGCTGCGGTTAAGTGTGGGCGTGTAGTGGATATATTTCACAATTCAACGTTGAAAATATTTGACGCGAGTGTTTACATTACAACAACCATAAATTGTGCTTGCTTCCTCCATTCTTGGGCGCGAAGCCACTGCCTGAGTGAAACATTTTTCTTTTATTAATTTTTATGAATTCCCATAAACATACAAACATATAAACAAGTAAGTATGTATAACAAGTAAGGAAGTGTAAGTTCGGGCGAACCGAACATTAAATACCCAGCGGTAGTTTTCAATGATATATTGAAGTTTTCGATATCGAAAAAGGGGGCGTGATTATCATCCGATTTCGCAAATTTCATATATGGAACTCTATCTCGATTATTTTGTGCCGTTACATAGTACCGTTATGTGGACAAAATTATATTCTACTAGTACTAGTACGCTGGGTATACAAATCTGTGCTTGCTTTAAGCTTTTGCGTGATTGTGGCGCGCGCGAATTTCCTTTCTTCCATTTAGTTTTGCATTTTAACGTTCTTACATAAAATTTTTAACGGTTTCACCATGTTAGTCAGCCGCAATTCAAAACACTTACACTCACATTACCACTCACATCCCCACACACACACACACACACGCCCACTTGCACATTTGCCTCCTTCTTTTATACTCGAAAAAAAAAAAAAAATAAATACATTCAACTATTGCATAAGTACATTTATGAATTATTAAGCGCAGCCATAACAAACGCGAGAGCGGCGTGCTAGGCGTAGTTGTGTAAAACGAGTGTAAAATGAAACTAATTGCAAGTCGTTGCGTTGTGACTTGTGCGTGCGTGTGATCGCTTGTAATTTAATAAAAATGTTATTTAACTAATTGATTGAGACTTAAACGTCTAGACGATTTCCAAGAAAATATAATGTTTCATGCACAAAGCTATGTGAGGAATTTTGCTGCATATTTTGAAGTCTCTATTATAGAGAGGAGGCAATTAAGAAGAAAATTACTTTGATGCATTTTATTTTTTTATATTTTTAAATATTGTTTAACTTTATTGTATTTTACTTTATTTTAAAAAATGATTACAAAATGATCCCAAAATTATTCACAAATCACCCAAGAATGACCCAAAATTGAGACCAAAATGATCCTAATGACCTCAAATTGAACCCAAATTGACCACAAAATGATCTAAAAAATTATTCCAAAATTATATGATCCAAAAATGACCAAAAACTGATTAAAAATGATGCCAAACTGACCTCAAAATGATTCCAAAATGTTCCCAAATTCACCCCAAAATTACTCAAAAATAATACCAAAATGACCCCAAAATATACATATTAGGCCGGGTGGATTTGTGGGGAGGGAAAAAATCACCCATTGCTCTGTGAAAATCATATTCTAGGAATCAAAATAAGAAACTTTGTCGAAGGAACCATACCTCTAAAACGAATTCTGATGTTCTCCAATTTGTGTCGAACTTTTGGGTAGGGACAAATTTCCAAAAATCCCACTTTGACCCATTTAGAGTGCTCCAATCGAGTCCGAATGTATGACCCACTAACTTTGTAGGGCCACCCACCCATACCAGTGGCATAACCCCTAAGCCCCCAGCCTATACAAAATTTTCAAAAAATAACCATTTTTGGCACTTTAAGTGAAAAAATCAGCTAATCGACTATCTGTTTTTCATTTTGGAGTTAATTTTTCTCTTAAGAACTTTAAAAAACAGCCATTTCACTAACTTTTTAATAAAAAGTGCCAAAGTTTGTTATTTTTTTAAATGTTTGTATGGGGAACCCCCCAGGTGGAGTTTTAGGGGGTGTGCCACTGGCATCGGAGGGCGGGCCTCCAAAGTTAGTGGGGGTCGGTCATACATTTTGGCACGATTTGGGCACTCAATGGAATTCGTCTTAGAGGTATGGTTCCTTCGGCAAAGTTTCTTATTTTGATCCCTAGAATATGATTTTTACAGAGAAATGAGCGATTTTTAAATCGACCCGCCCTAATACATATGTATATTAGGGTGGTCCTTATTTGTATGGAGACAATTTTATCATTAGATTTCCAAAGGCTCAACCCCTAAATCGATAGTAATATAGCCGTAGATGTCACACAACAAATTGTTTCCCTATTGGAGATGGTTTAGGCGTATCGCAAGGGGTTCAGATTGCTCTATGGAGACTCACAAAATAAAAGTGATTTTTCTTTGTATCTAATACTCGAAATCGGTAGCATTGTGGTCGGAGATATTACATGCAAAATCTGGTCCGGATTGGAAACGCCTAAGGTGTGTTGCAGCGGGGCTAAAGTTCAGACTACCCCTTGCGACACGCCTTAAGGGTTCCCAATCGGAACTAAATATTGTATGTGATATCTCCCACGATAGTCCATCTGGTCTGAACTTTAACCCCTTTGCGACACGACGGAGGAGTTTCCAAACGTGACCAGATTTTCCATGCGATATCTCCGACCGTAATGCTATCGATTTCGAGTATTAGATAAAAAGAAAAATCACTTTTATTTTGTGAGTCTCCATAGAGCAATCTGTATTTTGACCACCCTGCGACACGCTCAAACCATCTCCAATCGGTATACAAATTTTTTTGCGATATAGTTGGCCGTGGTGTAATCGACCTAGGGCGTGAGCCTGGAAAAAATACTACATTTGATTATAAGGACCATCCTAATGTAAGTACAGCCCTACTTGAAAATATTTTATTTGGTATGTCGCCGAAAATACCTTTCATTTGATACGCATATCGGCATATCTTGCTCAATACTTACAAAAAATTTAAATAGATGGCAACCCTGTAAACCGCCCCAAGCGGCAACACCAAAGTGAAAAGTCTTAGAACCAACCATACGTGGTTGGAGTTTCATCAGGTATACTCCCAACGATACTAGTATGCTTTGTACTAAATTTCATCGTTCTCCTCTAATCAGTTTAAAAGTTACGACCAGTCGAATTTTCAAAAGTGGCTCCCTTAAAAGTGAGCGGTGCCACGCCCACTATAAAAAATTTATGGAAAAATATTAAGAGAATGACCAGGGGGATTCCCCTATAAAATTAAATCATTTTAGTCATTTTAGCTTCCGAGATATGTCAATTTATATGATTTTTCGAAATTTTCGATATCAAAAAAGGGGGCGTGGTTATAATCTGATTTCGGTCATTTTCAATATCAATCTACCTTGGCCAGCAAGTAACCTGTACAAAATTTCATGCTAGTATCTCAATTTTTACCCAAGTTATCGTGTACAATAGGGTGGATCGACAAAAAAAATTTTCCAGTCCACCCCTAGGATTGAACATATTTTGAAGGCGATCCCAAAATTTTTTTTTTGCCATGCCCCCCCGATGGGCTATTTACTTTTTTTGACACTACGTCGCCATTTTAAGTCCGATTTTAATGAGCCGTACACCGTTGTTCATGGCTTGAAAGCCGCCACAAATCTTACCTTAATCATTTTTTACTCCGAGTTCAAATTCTAGTAGTGACTGACAGACGGACAGACTCGGTCAGAACTAAGAACTTTCATATATGGAACTCTATAACTCTGTGCCGTTACATAGTACCGTTATGTAGGCAAAATGATAATACCCTTGTACTAGTGCTACTAGTACGCTGGGTATAAAAAATGAAAAACCGAAGAAAATCAAAAAATGAAATGCTGACAAATGTAATGGCAACAGAAAAATTTCTAAGGTTTCAAGCTTGCAAATGAAAAGATGCTGTATACAGTCAGCATCAAATTAAAAAGCAATCGCGGTGAAGAAATCAAGAGAAGAAAATATGCCAAAGTCAAATTCGTAATGGAATTAAAGTAGCATTGATTGCCTTTGCCCTCAATGATCTGATTACGAGCCAATATCAAAGGACATACATTTGAAATTCAAGAATGCTTTGAACCTCAGCAAAAGTACAAACATACATACATACATACAAACATACAAGCAATATATGCAGACAAAAAGGATTTTTATGAAATTTTCACACTTTGTGTCAACGGATAATTAAGTTAATAGCTTTGAAGCATAAGAGCGATAAAGAAGGATAAGGTGGGTTACTTTCTTTGTTCGCTTTTTTTAATGAAATTAAAGATGTTGGAGTTTTTTTAATTTGTTTAAGCGTTGAAACAGCGTTTTAATTATAAAAAAAAACTTTTCGGTGAATATTTGAATTTACGT
>CAXKVI010000001.1:177897179-177907179 GCA_964058755.1 Campiglossa producta | reverse complement strand
GACATTTTGTGTAAGTGTAAATGTGTAAGTGTTGGTGTTGGATGTGTTGACAGGTGGTCGGCAGGGTTGCTGCTATCGTGGTGGTTGCTCACAAAAGTGCGTGAACCTTACGGCGACCCATACTCACTGACCATCTCCCAATAGTCATTACCATCGAACGACCGACTGACTTTATTACACCTGAGCATGGTACATACATTAACTTTACCAAGGCGGACTGGGAGAGTTTTGAGACATGGCAGCGGCTATGGCTAGAGAAAAAGATTAAGTGCGTAGTCTCAATTCCGCAGACCTCCGCATAAGGGGGGGGCATTGCCATGAAGATGCTGAAACTTCTAGGTCAGGAGGGACACAAATACTTAGCGGCTCTATTCAGTCTTTCACTGAACACTTTCGTCATTCCTGAAATATGGAAAAAGGCGAGAGTGCTTCCACTATTAAAAGCCTGAGAAAGAAAGCCGGTAAACATAGGCGATTCATATCGCCCTATATCACTTTTGTCGCCAGTAGTGAAGACGCTAGACATTTACGTTGATGGCACAAAGCTACCAACTGTCAGCCACCCAAAGTTATTGGGTGTGACACTGGATAATACTTTCTCATTTGCTGGTCATGTGTCTGCAATGGTCTCGAAGGTACGAGGTCGCAACAAGATCCTCAAGTCACTTGCCGGCAGTACTTGGGGAAAAGGCAAAGAAACGTTGCTGACTACATTTAAGGCCATTGGCCGACCAGTCTTTGACAATGCCTCACCCATATGGTGGCCTAACGTGCATAACACCAACTGGACGAAGTTACAAGTCTGTCAAAATACCGCTATCAGAACTGCTACGGGATGTCTCCTCATGTCTCCCGAGTCTCACCTCCATCAAGAGGCAAAACTGCTCAATGTAAAAGAGCACGCGGAAATGCTTAGCAGGCAATTCCTTCTTAACTACCACAAGCCAGCACATCCAAACCGTCATCCTTTGGACACAGATCCGCCCCCCGAGAGACATAAGGAAACATCTCCGTAAGCATTACGACGAGATCCGGCATCATATTACCTTGCGTTTGAACTGCGGAATCATAAGCGGGCTCTAACCGACATCCACACCGAGTCGGTTGACACTTTTGTCGGATCTTTACCTGTGAATCCTGTTCTAAACAGTCTTCCACCCGATATGGCTGAAGAAGAACGCACCTTACCAAGGGAGACAAGAGTCACCATGGTACAGCTTAGGTCTGAATACAGTTTGAGGTTAAACTGCTACTTATCCAGACTGAATGATACAATTTCAACACATGTCCTGCATGTGGTAGGACCCCCCATGGTACCCTACATCTCTTCAATTGTCCAATTGAACCTACACTTCTAACCCTCTGTCCCTCTGGTCCAACCCTGTTGAAACTGCACGTTTCCTTGGGCTCCCGTTAGAAGAGCTTAATGAAGATCTTCGGAATGATCATGCACTCTAGGCAGGGCATTGTTAACAACAACAACAACTTTATGGCTCAGTTAGCCATAGAGAAAAATTCTTCGAAAGATTTATGGACCCCTAAAAGTTGGCTACGGCGATTAGCGGGTTCAAACCCCCCCTATTGGCTCTCAACGACGCCATATCACGAGAACTTGTTATCAAAAGTCACAACCTTCGGAGCATCCAAAATTTTTTTTTTTTTTTGGGCCTCAAATTTGTTTGATACCTTCGTAGAGCATAAATAAATAAGCCTTACAATAAAGGTTGGCAGTGGGGCAGAACGATGGGTAAAGGGTTGGTTTATTTTTAGTGTTATTATAATGATTTTGAGTGTTTGCCACCACCCACATTTTTTTTTTCCTTTCAGAATATACAATCCATTTTAATTAGAAAATCCCGGCCTCTTAGTGCGCAGTGAATCAAATCAAGAAGCTGTGAGATTTAACAAAATTGCTTAGAGATAAATAAATAATATTTCTACGCTTGAATGAGTCAGTATGGTCGGTAAATATTCAATGACCACAAAATGTTTCACACTTCCAACAATAAATAAATAAATATAAGAAATGAGAAATGAATGTTTCTGGCCATAACCAAAAGTAATAAATAAATTCCAAAAATAACAAAAACAAAATAAACCAAAAAAAAAAAAACAAACCAACGCACGAAAGCACTCAAGTTGCTGTGGAAATCCTTTTGGCCAACTTTTACCAAACAAAAAATCTTGCCAAATAAACATGTAGGAACTTTGAAACAAGTTAAGCAAAAGCAAACTTAAAGAAATTATGAAAGCAAAAAGGTAGAAAATATATTTCATCAATTCCAACCATAAATAGGTTACAAAAAAGAAGAAAGAACAAATGAGAATACCTTACCCGGGCGGCGCACACAAAAGCCAGCGGTCGAGCGCATTTGCCAAAAATAAAGGATTTAGAAACTGAGCGCATCCCAGCAAATTCACGAAAACCCAAATTTAAGAAGCTCGCTTTAAATTACGCACTTTCGCTCAAATGAATTTGTAAGCAGGATAGCAATCGGGCTAAATTTCATTTTGTAAAGAATTTTGAGAACTTAGCACTAAATGATTATAAAAGCTGTTGCTTTGCCACCAGTAGTGGCAAATCTGGCACAAAAGATAGTCACACTGGATGCTGGCATGCGAAGATGATTCAAGGTGAATTAGAAGGAAATTTGTGATTTTATTATCTTGCTTATTTTTCGGTTCGAAGAGAAATGTGTAAGCGGATGATGCTTTGTCGAAGTGTTGATATTATAACAACTTTTAATAATTTTGCGATTAAATCCAATTAAGCTAAATACTTTGGAAATAATTTGGTATTTTACAATTAACCTTAAACAAAGTGGTTACTATCGAGTCACTGGGGTCTGTTATGGCGAATTTGCTTCGAAAATTAAAAAACAAAATATAACCTAAATTAAATAAAAATATCTAAAAAAAACATGAAATAAAAAATAAATATTACAAATTTATACAAAAAAAAAAAAAAAAAAAAAATTAAATTTATTTAATTTGAATTGAATAAAAAGCGAAACAAAAAAAAAATAAATAAATAAGTAAAATGAATTAAAAAAGAATTAAAAATTTAAATTAAATAAACTTAGATAAAATAAACTAAAATTAAAAAAAATGAAACAGTAAAGAATTAAATTAAATAAAATAACTGTGCTACTTCCGGAAGCTTCAAGTTTACTTAGTTTTGTTTTATTTTATTTTTTGTTTTTGGAAATTTCAAGTGAACTTTTTTGGCCGCTTTTTGAATAATTTTTCCTAAATTATTGTTGTTTTTATTAGCGAATAAGTTGAAAATGCTACAATAATTACAGGCAACCACGATTGTACAATTTCGGCCTTGCTTAAGGGCACTTATCAAATGGCTTCGAATTATGTACAGAAATTTTTCATCTCCTTTGTACTGGTCATCGATTTTATTTTATTTTATTTTATATTATTATATTTTATTTTGTTTTATTTTATTTTATTTTGTTTTTTTTTTAATTTTTTTATTTTATTTTATTTTATTTTATTTTATTTTATTTTATTTTATTTTATTTTATTTTATTTTATTTTATTTTATTTTATTTTATTTTATTTTATTTTATTTTATTTTATTTTATTTTATTTTATTTTATTTTATTTTATTTTATTTTATTTTATTTTATTTTATTTTATTTTATTTTATTTTATTTTATTTTATTTTATTTTATTTTATTTTATTTTATTTTATTTTATTTTATTTTATTTTATTTTATTTTATTTTATTTTATTTTATTTTATTTTATTTTATTTTATTTTATTTTATTTTATTTTATTTTATTTTATTTTATTTTATTTTATTTTATTTTATTTTATTTTATTTTATTTTATTTTATTTTATTTTATTTTATTTTATTTTATTTTATTTTATTTTATTTTATTTTATTTTATTTTATTTTTTTATTTTTTTTTATTTTATTTTATTTTATTTTATTTTATTTTATTTTATTTTATTTTATTTTATTTTATTTTATTTTATTTTATTTTATTTTATTTTATTTTATTTTATTTGATTTGATTTTATTTTATTTTATTTTATTTTATTTTATTTTATTTTATTTTATTTTATTTTATTTTATTTTATTTTATTTTATTTTATTTTATTTTATTTTATTTTATTTTATTTTATTTTATTTTATTTTATTTTATTTTATTTTATTTTATTTTATTTTATTTTATTTTATTTTATTTTATTTTATTTTATTTTATTTTATTTTATTTTATTTTATTTTATTTTATTTTATTTTATTTTATTTTATTTTATTTTATTTTATTTTATTTTATTTTATTTTATTTTATTTTATTTTATTTTTTTTATTTTATTTTTTTTTTTATTTTATTTTATTTTATTTTATTTTAATTTATTTCATTTTATTTTATTTTATTTTATTTTATTTTATTTTATTTTATTTTATTTTATTTTATTTTATTTTATTTTATTTTATTTTATTTTATTTTATTTTATTTTATTTTATTTTATTTTATTTTATTTTATTTTATTTTATTCTTCTTTCACAAGTTAGGGCATTTTGCAAAATAACTTTGCTCGCGATTAGCAACATTTGCAGTGTTTGCATTAATATACGCGCCTTTAGACAAATACAATCACATTACAGTACGTGCCGCTTGAGTATAAAAATTCTGCCTGGAATGCAAACTCAATCTGCATAAATATTTGTTTATTTAAAATGAATTTATATGCAGACGCGCGTGAAATAATCAAGTTTTCATCCGCAAATTACTCACAACTTACAGTTTGTTCATGACATATTTTATTAGAGCGCTGCATTTTCAGTTGTGTGCTGTTTCACTAGTTGTCGTTGTTGTTGCATTTTGCATATTTGAACATGGTAGGAAGTACCTCGATGCGATGTATTGCATGCTGCATGCCGTCGTCACGCTGTCACTGATAAATGAGCATGACGAAAATTCCAAACAAACGCGTTCTGGAACAACAACAATAAGCAGCAAATAATGCGACACGAAATTGCAGCAGCTGCAAAAGCACAAATACAAAATAATAACAACAACAATTCAAATGGAGGCTTTGATTATAATGCGCGTGCCAACGGTAATTTTAAGACAATTCGAAACATGTGTAAATGGATATGGATGTATTAGTAGGTGCGAGTGTGTAATTACGTACCAACAAAATATTCATGTAAATAGAATTAACAATGCAGCGAATAAATGAAAGTGCTTGAAAACATACAGTGGCGTGTGAAGAAATAGCAGCAAAAATTTTTTTTTTTTTAAATAACACTTTGCGACAGTTAAAAAATAGACATAAATCTAATATTAGCCATGCAGCGAAGGCAACTAGTTGAAAACTACTTTACAACTAGTTGGTGCACCGGGCTCAACTAGTCAGTGTTCTGTCTTTTTTGATGTTGATGTGTTGATGTCCTACGAGATGTCAATTGTCAGATTTCGACCAGAATATACCAGTTATCTACTAGTCAGGAAATACCAGTTTAATACTAGTTGTTAAATACCACAGCGGCTATTTGTATATACCCTATCACGAAAAAGCATCTATGAATTATAAGAGAAAACGAAATGAATGAATTTTGTATTTTTCAACTGGTATAATTTCATCCAGAAAAATCTAGTTGTATACTAGTATGGAATGGATATTTCCTGACTAGTATGGGTTCAGCCAGAAAATTCTATTTGTATACTCCCTGCAGCGAAACCTCAAACTAGTCAGAAAAATACTAGTATATAACTAGAATTTTCTGGCAGAACTCATACTAGTCGGGAAATATCCATTTCTACTAGTATACAACTAGATTTTTCTGGATGAAATTATACCAGTTTAAAAATACAAAGTTCATTCGTTTCGTTTTCTGTTATAATTCATAGATGCTTTTTCGTGATAGGGTATATACAAATAGCCGCTGTACATACAAATAGCAAGTCTCCACCTTTTATAAATTTTTATAAGGACAACAGGATCCTTTACCAGGATATTGAGAAAACGTACTTACTAGAAAAGGATATTGGAATTTCAAAAGTATTTTTGTAGATTGTGTACGTCTTGCAAATTTGCATATATAGTGCACTTTTTATAGGTCATACACGGCGTATGAACAACATTTAGTTACGAAAGTATGAAACGAACAGGTAAATTGTATTCATATCTCCGAAACGGATTGATATTTCGAAATAAAACTAACACTACTTTCAGGCCGGCATTAACACCTTTCATTTGAAACCCATATTGTAAAATCAATTTCTAGGATATCTCCTGTCCATCTCCTGTGCATTCTTAAAGATTTGTATATACATTTGCAGGACTTTTATTACATTACAACTTTTTATAAAATTTTTTGAATTTCGTTGCTATTTTTAAGCCCACCACTGTCCACATAATAGAAGCACATGCAAATAACAACGCTAAGATTTTAATTAGAATTTTAATATGAATGTGAAACGCTCATGCTACCACGTTAAATATTGCATAAATGAAATTAATTAAAGCTATTTAAAATGATAACTATTCAGAATATAAACAAAGACTTTATTCTCAAGCTCGGATGACATTTGGTATAGGGGTAGTACGGTTGGTTCTAAGACTTTTTACGTGGGTGTTGCTACTTGGGGCGGTTTACAGAGTTGCCACCTATCTCATTTTTTTTAGGTATTGAGCAAGATAAGTTCCTGTAAGGACAATAATGGCGGCCTGGTAACCGACGTACAGAATGTACTTAAATTATGTAGGTAACACTTCTCCTCACTGCTAAACTGCGAGGGAAACGTCGAACCCGATACCCCAATCCCTGACGATGGAAAATTCGTCCCACCACCTGACTATAATGAAGTGAGGATTGCTATATCCAGGCTCAAGAACAACAAATCGCCTGAAAAGGACGGACTACCCGCCGAGCTATTCAAACACGGAGAGCTGGTAAAAATCATGCATAAGCTCTTATGCAAAATATGTTCAGATGAGTGAATGCCTCCGGATTGGAATTTAAGTGTGATCTGCCCAATTCACGAGAAAGGCGATCGTAGACAAACTGATTGGACCTTATCAGTGTGGCTTTAGACCTGGTAAGTCTACTATCGACCAGATTTTCACCATACGTCAAATCCTGGAGAAGACCCATGATAAAAGAATCGACACACACCATCTCTTTGTCGATTTCAAAGCCGCTTTTGACAGCGCAAAAAGGAGTTGACTGTATGCCGCCATGTCTGAATTTGACTTCCCTGCAAAGCTTATACGGCTTTGTCAAATGACGTTGAGCAATACCAACAGCTCCGTCAGAATCGGGAAGGATCTCTCTGAGCCATTTGAAACCAAACGAGGCTTCAGACAGGGCGACTCCCTTTCGTGCGATTTCTTCAACCTGATGCTGGAGAAGATAATTCGAGCAGCAGAGCTAAGCCGCAATGGTGCAATCTCTTACAAGAGCGTGCAATTGCTGGCATATGCTGATGGTATTGATATCATTGGCCTTAACAACCGCGCCGTAAGCGCTGCCTTTTCTGGACTGGATAAGGAAGCGAAAAAAGTGGGTCTTGCGGTCAACGAGGACAAGACGAAGTATTTGCTGTAATCAAAGAAAGAATCGGCGCACCTGCGCCTTGCCAGCTATGTCACTGTTGATAGTTACAAATTTGAAACTGTGAGGGACTTCGTCTATTTGGGAACCAGTATTAACACCGAAAATAATATCAGTCAGAAATCCAACGGAGAATCACTCTTGCCAACAAGTGCTACTTTGGACTGAGTAGGCAATTGAGAAGTAAAGTTCTCTCTCGAAGAACAAAGATCACGCTCTATAAGTCTCTCATCATACCTGTCCTGATGTATGGCTCAGATTCATGGACAATGTCAAGAGAAGATGAGATGGCTCTTGGAGTATTTGAGAAAAAGTTCTCCGGAAGATTTATGGTTCTTCCCGTGATGCCAACGGCAAGTATCGAAGGAAATTTAACGATGAGCTGTACGAGCTTTACGCAGACTTGACCATAGTCCAGCGAATTAAAGCCCAAAGGCTCCGCAGGCTGGGTCATGTTATGCGTATGGACAAAGAAGCTCTAGCACTGAAGGTTTTCCTATCGTCACCTGAATTCGGCAGCAGAGGAAGAGGGAGGCCTCGACTGAGATGGAAACAACAGTTGGAGGATGACTTGAACTCCCTTCGGGCTTCCAATTGGCGTCAGTTATCGCTAAAAAGGATGACTGGCGTGCTTTGATAGGCAACGGCAAAATCGTTTAGGCGGTTAAGCGCCAATAAATGATGATGAGTAGGGTGTTTTCACTTGTTGCGGTTTACAGTATTCCCAAAGAAAAATATGGATCGGCGAGCAGACGAATCGTTCGACTGAGCTTTCGTTCGCAGTACATAATGAGGCCATATATGGAAACTTCAAGGAGTGGACATCTTATGCAATTTCATTTAAGAATCTATTTCCTATCAATTTGTTTATTATGCACAAATGCTATAAAAGTACAATAACAAAAACTAAAAAGTATAAAAGTATCATTCAAGTAATACGTGCCATAAAAGTTGAACTTACAAAAAATGTTACTTGGCTTGGAATGTGCACAAATGCTGCGACATCACTTATGGTGCATTCTCTTAACTTAAATGCTTGTAATATAAATTTGGTTGTTGTTGTAGACAATATTGTCAACAATTTTCCAAGAAATTTCTTAGCTAAAATATTTTGTACACTTTTTCAGTGCCACATTTTCGCTAACAGTTGCACATGTTTAGATGTTTTTGTATGTGTGTGCGCTTATACATATCTAGCACAATATGTCAGCTGGTGGGATGAGTTGAAATTGCGGCTGAGCCATAAAAAAAACTTTCATAAAATATACCGCCATAAAACGAAAAAGTTTACCAAATACCAAGAAATAAGAGTTTACACTAAAACTTTTAAAAGCTTGGTAAAACCGGATTACAATTCTTATTCTAGCGTAAAATTGCCTATAGAAAAGTAAGAAAAAGGTTAAAGTTCATGACGTAGGGAAAAGTATATACACAGCGATGAGAATAAGCGATACTCGTTAAACAAAAAGGTGATAAGCTATTGGTTTGGTTTTTTTTTTTTAAATTTGGGTTGTTTTCGCTTTGGGCCATATTTTTCCTTTTTATGTATTTTATTCAACTAACAAGAAAAATCGGATGACTCTAAACTGGTGCTACTTAATCAAAAGTTGGCGATTTTTTTTTAATTTTATAATTTTTTATTATTTTCTGCCGTCTTTATGCATCATATATCTAATTCAGATTTTGGAATATTGCCATTGTAGTTATTTTTTCAACTTGCTTGCAAGAAATATAGTAATGATGTACATATCGTCGCTCCCAACGAAGACTAACACGGTTGAGTTTTCAGTTCAGTTCAGTTCACGCAGAGAACGAAGTGTGTTAGTCTTCGACGCAGAAAACTGAAGTGTGTTAGTCTTCCACGCTAACTGAACCGTATTAGTATTCGTTGGGAGCGACGATATGTTCCAAAGCAAAAACTGATATGAAAGGTTTAAATATAATGAAAAAGATGTTCTCAATTTAAAATAATTACTTTATCTGCCATCAAAGGAAAGTGGCAATTTTCCTGCATTAAAGAGTTCTTGCTAAATATGATGGTTTATAGGTATGCCACTGCGTATACGCAACTTTTTATTCACACCCAGTGGGATAAGCAAAATAAAATAAAATAAAAATAAAATAAAATAAAATAAAATAAAATAAAATAAAATAAAAATAAAATAAAAATAAATAAAATAAAATAAAATAAAATAAAATAAAATAAAATAAAAATAAAATAAAATAAAATAAAATAAAATAAAATAAAATAAAATAAAATAAAATAAAATAAAATAAAATAAAATAAAATAAAATAAAATAAAATAAAATAAAATAAAATAAAATAAAATAAAATAAAATAAAATAAAATAAAATAAAATAAAATAAAATAAAATAAAATAAAATAAAATAAAAATAAAATAAAATAAAAATAA
>CAXKVI010000001.1:177882179-177892179 GCA_964058755.1 Campiglossa producta | reverse complement strand
TTTAAATTATATTAATTTTAAGTTTACTTTATTTTATTTTATTTTATTTTATTTTATTTTATTTTATTTTATTTTATTTTTTTTTATTTTTTTTTTATTTTTTTAAATTTTTTTATTTATTTTATTTTATTTTATTTTATTTTATTTTATTTTATTTTATTTTATTTTATTTTATTTTATTTTATTTTATTTTATTTTATTTTATTTTATTTTATTTTATTTTATTTTATTTTATTTTATTTTATTTTATTTTATTTTATTTTATTTTATTTTATTTTATTTTATTTTATTTTATTTTATTTTATTTTATTTTATTTTATTTTATTTTATTTTATTTTATTTTATTTTATTTTATTTTATTTTATTTTATTTTATTTTATTTTATTTTATTTTATTTTATTTTATTTTATTTTATTTTATTTTATTTTATTTTATTTTATTTTATTTTATTTTATTTTATTTTATTTTATTTTATTTTATTTTATTTTATTTTATTTTATTTTATTTTATTTTATTTTATTTTATTTTATTTTATTTTATTTTATTTTATTTTATTTTATTTTATTTTATTTTATTTTATTTTATTTTATTTTATTTTATTTTATTTTATTTTATTTTATTTTATTTTATTTTATTTTATTTTATTTTATTTTATTTATTTTATTTTATTTTATTTATTTTATTTTATTTTATTTTATTTTTATTTTATTTTATTTTATTTTATTTTATTTTATTTTATTTTATTTTATTTTTATTTTATTTTATTTTATTTTATTTTATTTTATTTTATTTTATTTTATTTTATTTTATTTTATTTTATTTTATTTTATTTTATTTTATTTATTTTACTTTATTTTATTTTATTTTAATTTATTTTATTTTAGTTTATTTTGTTATTTTATTTTATTTTATTTTATTTTATTTTATTTTATTTTATTTTATTTTATTTTATTTTATTTTATTTTATTTTATTTTATTTTATTTTATTTTATTTTATTTTATTTTATTTTATTTTATTTTATTTTATTTTATTTTATTTTATTTTATTTTATTTTTATTTTATTTTATTTTATTTTATTTTATTTTATTTTATTTTATTTTATTTTATTTTATTTTATTTTATTTTATTTTTTCTTATTTTATTTTTCTTGATTTTACTTTATTTTATCTGACTTTTTTATTTATTATTTTTATTATTTAATTTTTTTTATTTCAAAGGTGCCTAAGATTTAAGTACTTTTCAAACTGAAAGCAAAAATAGAAAAAGTGTCAAAAGCACAAACATAAATAATTGAGCAAATATTAATTTTAGGCGGCGACCACGCATCGTTTAAACAACATAATTACACAAATGTAAAATTTAAATTGCGACAATCATAACTCAAACAGCTAGAAGACGGCGTAGGAGGCAACAATTAATAATGGAAAACTTAATAATAACAATTAAGATTCTCGTTAAAGGCAGCTGGCTTTTAAGCTAAAATAATCACTCGGATATTACATTTATTTGCATTGCTCATAATCTCGAGTATTTAGTACAACATTAAAACATTTTTAGCGCGACAAATATTTAATTTGCAAACGGAAAGTGGCTATATAACACTCAGGCGAAATCTTGAGAAAATTAGCAAAAGCTTAAGCATCCAGCATTTGTGAAGCTTGTTGGTAAATATAACGATACAAAAAATTCTTGTTTGGCAAATACTTCATTGAAGATATCCTAACAATCACCATGACTAATGCATTTTCTTTGTAATCTCTTATCTAGTCACACACTCAGTCCACAACAAATTAGGCAACAATCCATTGTATGAGCAATATATCCATTTTAAAGCAAAATTGTATGTTCGTAAATGTTTTGCTGTCTTCTGCAATTTATTTTCTAAGGACCTTATACTATAAAACTGATACTATAAAAATTTCACCAATATCGGTCCAGACATTTAGCAGGAGTTGAGTGACAAAAAAGCGCACAGAAGTTATGTCCTTAAAAATTATTATCCTTCAACTTTCTAAAACCTTGATTTGTTTTAAAACGTTGTAATCTAATAAAAGTCCTGAAAATGTATAAAAAAATATTAAAGGATAATCCAAAAAACCCTAGAAGTTTATTTTACATTAGGGTAACAAATAAAAGGTGTTCGTTCGGGCCTGAAAGTAGTGTAAGTTTAGTTTCGATTTCTCAAATTCCATTCGGAGATATCAACAAAACATAAATAAATTGTAACTGTACTTTTCTTACTGAATAACAAATTGTTACTCATACGCCGTGTTTGACATATAAAAAGTGCATTATCATTGGAAAATTTCAAGATATACATAATTATTTTTGCTAGAAAACATACTGTTACGCACTCTACTAAACTTCTTTTGAAATTCCAATGTCCTTTTTTCGTGAATACGTTTTTTCAATATCCTGGTAAAGGATCCTGTTGTCCTTATAAAATTCAAAGGAAGAGATTTCCTGCACAGTTATTTATAAATGGACAGAATATTCAAACTATATGTTTTTCGAAGTCTTAATGGACTTTTTGCGAACTTAGTATAAGCTGCTGATGCACTCTCTGCATACCAAAATTTTAACCAAATTTTTTTGGATTTACTCTACGCCCTTTTTTTGTGACTCTTCTACTTCTATGTATGTACTTTTAAATCCAAACTTGACATCCTCACTTTTTTTAAATTTATTAACAACCTAAACCTTTTAGCCCCCTTTTTCCGTGGTAAATCACCTCTACTGATTTTTAAAATGCCACTTAACAAAAACCATATGCAACAGTTTTTAAAGCCGGTTCATAACACCTGAGCTACAACAGTAAACACGCACACAGCAGCAAACATAGACGCCCTATTGTATGTAGATTTTTCATTACTTTTTCACAGAGACCGTTTTACTGTGCATTTTTTGTAATGCTTGGCAACGTTCCTTTTTGTTTGTTCGTCAACATTTTGTTGTTTTAGAGGAAATTGCATTTAACTGCTTTTGCTTACTTTTGGCGCCACACATACATACATATTTAGATACAAACAAACAAACAAAAGCGGCAATTGCCACCTTCAATTTGTCGTGCACCGCATGCCACAGTTGACTGCCTTGCAACAACAAAATGACATAACAAAAACAAAATATTTTATACGAAAAGACATAATAGTAAACAGTAACAACAATAAAAACAGTAAAAATATGTGTAAAAACCTGCAACATCAGCATCAACAAAATCGCAAGAAAAGGAAAACAACTAAACTCAAACTGCTATAGTCGAGCAGTGCGGTGAGCAGTGAAAGCTTGAAGCAGTTAAATTGTGGCGGCAAAATGCTTTCGTAATATGCTGAGGTGGTAATATGATGCAGACGATGTGGTGGTGCAAATGACATTAAGACAAAGTGCAAATTTTACGCAGACTCATTTTGTTCGCCGCATATTGCAATTTTCGTTTTAACAGCGCGCTGACGGCAGGAACAAGGCATTCAAGGCTTTAAGGAAGAGGAAAGTTTGTAGACACACATATGTATGAAGACTGCGATATTTTTTTGTTTACTGCAGCTCTTATCTGAGATTGGTTTTAACTAACATTTTTCAAAGCGAAGTAAAATAAAATAAAATAAAATAAAATAAAATAAAATAAAATAAAATAAAATAAAATAAAATAAAATAAAATAAAATAAAATAAAATAAAATAAAATAAAATAAAATAAAATAAAATAAAATAAAATAAAATAAAATAAAATAAAATAAAATAAAATAAAATAAAATAAAATAAAATAAAATAAAATAAAATAAAATAAAATAAAAAAAAATAAAATAAAATAAAATAAAATAAAATAAAATAAAATAAAATAAAATAAAATAAAATAAAATAAAATAAAATAAAATAAAATAAAATAAAATAAAATAAAATAAAATAAAATAAAATAAAATAAAAAAAAAATAAAATAAAATAAAATAAAATAAAATAAAATAAAATAAAATAAAATAAAATAAAATAAAATAAAATAAAATAAAATAAAATAAAATAAAATAAAATAAAATAAAATAAAATAAAATAAAATAAAATAAAATAAAATAAAATAAAATAAAATAAAATAAAATAAAATAAAATAAAATAAAATAAAATAAAATAAAATAAAATAAAATAAAATAAAATAAAATAAAATAAAATAAAATAAAATAAAATAAAATAAAATAAAATAAAATAAAATAAAATAAAATAAAATAAAATAAAATAAAATAAAATAAAATAAAATAAAATAAAATAAAATAAAATAAAATAAAATAAAATAAAATAAAATAAAATAAAATAAAATAAAATAAAATAAAATAAAATAAAATAAAATAAAATAAAATAAAATAAAAAAAAATAAAATAAAATAAAACAAAAAAAAATAAAATTAAATTAAATTAAAAAAATTAAATAAAATAAAATAAAATTAAACTAAATTAAATTAAATTAAATTAAATTAAATTGAAAAAAGGACGTGTGGCACTCGGTGACTGCCGCGGTAAAGCTGCTGCATATCACTTTTTATCAACTTATGCAATTATAAATGAATGTTTGCAATATTAATATTTATGAAAACTCAATGAGCATATTTATGACTTTAGAACAGTACAGCCTTAACCTGTTAACAGTATAGCTTATACAGCTCCAATTTTATGTAATCGGCCTGCTGCTAATATCAGTACAACGTCCCACTGTTAGTAGTATAGCCTAAATGTAGGCAACGCTTACAGATCCAATTTTAATGTAATGTAATGTGCAGCGCTAATTTTATGTAATCGGCCTGTTGCTGTACAACGTCATACGCCTAAATGTAGGCAACGCTTATATTTATTTTTGTCAAGTTATGTTGCTAACGCCGAACCTTTTAACATTGAAAAAAGTCCGTTACGAACTTTTTTAACATTAACATTTTTTTCATTTCACTCCCACCGCCAAGGCCTCCGATAAAATCTATGCAATAGCTTAAAAATAAAATAAAATAAACAAATAAAACATATCGGTCCGATCTTGCTAGTTCCGACAAATGATTTCTATATTAGAATTCGAAGAATGATAGGGGGTCACTTTCAAAATTGATATTACCCACTGTTGGACGAAAAATGACAGGGTTTGCTATTAATTTGACGGCCGTTTCTTGTAGATATTTTTTTCAGTATACCCCTGTACTAGGTATAATAACACATATATGCAATCCCACCGGCCGGACATCACTTGCTCACAATAAAGAAATTGTGCCTCAAATTGGGCACATAAATTTCATCAGAGCTCTTATCAAATTTGTATATACTTATCATGTCGTTCCCTCAAAACGGTTTTGCATATTTTTTTTGCTATTCAAAATTCACAAATTCTTTGCTATCATCCGGCTTAGCTATGACAAAAACTGAATTTTGCATATGACTACAAGGGAAAAATTCATTTTGAATATGTTTCAGCTATTTTTGCCTGGTTAACTATTTAGCAAAAACTATCAAGGACGAATATGCGAACAAAGGAATTTGATGCAAATTGTTGATAAAGATTAGAATGCATAATAAGTGAGTCTAAAAAGCTGTAGTTTTGTACGCTGTATAATATTAGACCATGAGCTGCGGTTTGTAAATTTTAGACATACAATTTTTTTATTAATAACAAAAATTAAAAAAAAAAAATGCTACTTTTCTTGCAAATTGATTTAATAAACGACATTGATTGATGAATGAATTGTTTATCTTGATTTTGTTTCTCTCCGATTGCTGGCCAAAGAATTCAAGGTTGTTAATGCATTGTGCTGAGATAAAAACATAAAAATGCAATTCAATTTCCACTTGGTTAAGTGCATCAAAGATATGACAATCAGTCAGTACTAGAGGTGCCAATCCCGGGATACCGTAATTTTTAAAGTTACAAAATAAAAAAGGACGTGTGGCACTCGGGGACTGCCGCGGTAAAGCTATTGCATATCACTTTTTATCAACTTATGCAATTATAATATTTATGAAAACTCAATGAGCATATTTATGACTTGAGAGCAGTACAGCCTTAACCTGTTAACAGTATAGCCTATACAGCTCCAATTTTATGTAATCGGCCTGCCGCTAATATCAGCACAACGTCCCACTGTTAGTAGTATAGCCTAAATGTAGGCAACGCTTATATTTATTTTTGTTAAGGTATGTTGCTAACGCCGAACCTTTTAACATTGAAAAAAGTCCGTTACGATCTTTTTTAACATTAACATTTTTTTCATTTCACTCCCACCGCCAAGGCCTGCGATAAAATCTATGCAATAGCTTAAAATTTTTTATTTCAAAAAATTTCAAAAAATTTCATATTTCAAAAAATTTCATAAAAACTATACCTGCATAATTTAAAAATTTACTTCAAAACTCTTTCGATCTTTCTAACTCATTAATGAAATTACTAACAATGTCACCTCATTGCTACTGCTTTATTAAATTCAACGTTGTATAAGGACTCAAGAAATCACACCATTAAAAGCTTTTGAATTCTCTTATCGATTTTCGCAATGCAGTGATTTCAAGAGAATATAAAAATACTATTTATAGTACTACTGTCATATTTGTCCCTCCACATGCATATATTTGCTTCATGTCTACTATTTCCCAACGGTAGACGAGTTTTGGGCGCGTGGAGCAATTCTTGATAACCGCACGTATTACTGCATTCGCTACCAAGATTTATGTAAATTTATCACTTTCGTTTAGCAACTGTGCACGCGAACGACATAAAAACCCGGTTGAGCGCCTAAAAATATGCGCAAAATTCTATGAAATATTACACAGTCAAAAGCCCTTCCAAATAAGTGTTGAATGATATGGGCGTATATAGCATGCGTGCTTGATAAAACATATGGCATGCCTATAAAAATCACACCATGGAGTGAAAAGAACAGAAAATGCGTTCGGCAGCTATAAAAATGCTAAGTGGAAAATAATAAAGAGATTGTTTAGCTAATAGAATATAACTTTGCTTGAAAAAATTATCAAGAGCTCGGGTAATCCATTTTGAAAAATAAAATAAACTGAAGTAAAGTAAAAATAAAAAAGCAAGTAAGGAAGTCTAAGTTCGGGTGAACCGGTAGTTTTCTTGTGATTTTCGAAATTCTCCATATCGAAAGTGGGCGTGGTCGTGCAGCGATTTCGTCCAATTTCCTCAGGTACATATTTACAAAAATGCCTCCCTGAGAGGTGAGCGTGTCACCGTCTACTTTAATTTTTTATTTTTTTTTAATTCATAATATCCTACCAAATTATATCGTTTAGCCATTTCCATTACCGAATTATGGTTTTTAGAAATTTTCGATACTCCCAATGATACTAGTATGCCTTCTGCCAAATTTCATCGTTCTGCCGTAATCAGTTTAAAAGTTACGACAAGTCGAGTTTTCAAAAAAAAACTCCCTTGAAATTGGGCGGTGCCACGCTCACTTAAAAAAAGATAATAAAAAAAGGTGTGAGCACCAAGTACTCGTGAGGTTTGATGTGTAACCATGTGTAGTCTGCATGAAACTTCGTTTCATAAATGACTCGCCTATGAGTCATTTTTGACTCATCAATGAGTCATTTTTGACTTATCAATGAGTCATTTTTGACTTATCAATGAGTCATTTTTAATTCATCAATGAGTCATTTTTAATTCATCAATGAGTAATTTTTGACTTTTCAATGAGTCATTTTTTACTCATTAAAGAGTCATTTTTGACTTATCAATGAGTCATTTTTGACTCATCAATGAGTCATTTATGACTCTTCCACGAACCATTTATGACTTTTCCACTATTTATGACTACAACTACAATTTACCATAACTACACTTCCTACAACTACAATATACCCTGTCTACACTGCCTACAACTACAATAAACCTTGCATACAATGCCCACAACTACCTACAATGCCTATACAATAAAATATACCCTGCCTACACCGCGTAACTTTCTTGGATGCCCCCCAGCGCTAAGATGTTTACACTTCCAAAATCGTAATAGAATGACCAGGGGGATTCACCTATAAAACTATATCACTTTAGCCATTTTAGCTACCGATATATGTAAATTTAGGTGATTTTCGAAATTTTTGATATCGAAAAAAGGGGCGTGGTTATCATCCGATTTCTATAGTAACCTACCTGTAACCTGTGTACAAAATTGTATACGAATTTCTCTATTTGTCAACCTAAGAACTTTCATACATGGAACTCTATATCTATCTCGATTATTTTGTGCCGTTTGTAACGTTTGAAAAAACCTAAAGTACCTATGTCAAGCTATATTAATAAAAAAGGATAAATTGTTTCAATGGCCGAAAGAACGCCTCCCCAACTAATAAACTACCCCAAGTTAAGTTCAATTAGGTAAATTCATTACACCTCCCAATGGAGTGATAAACAAACATCAAAACAATATTCCACAATATATTGAAGATATTACTGAGCTGATAAATGTATAAAACTACGCATTTCGTAAACTTATAAGATTTGATGAATCCCCCTAATGTTTGTCCAACTCACAAAACTTAAATAAACTTCATGAATAATACCAACACTCAAACAGAATGAAATGAGAGAACAATAAAATTACTTATTTAACATGCAGAACGACAAGTTGAACGAAACAACCACAACAACAACAACAAAACCAACAGATAACAGATGAACAATAAAACTAAATCAATCAGTTGAAAATAAAAGCCGAAAAGTAATAAACTTACTTCAAGAGCAATAAAAACAATACATAATAGAGCAAAAAAAGGAAACAACAACAACAAAGATAAGGTAACACCAGCATGCCATACGAACAGACAGACAGACAGACAGACACGGACGGACCAGAACAGCAGCGCCAAATTGCCAAAGTACCAAAGAATGTGCTTCCGCATAACCGTGAACATGAAAGCACAGATGACCAAGAAGACCATGAAAACAGGCAACACGCCACACTCCTTCTCAGGCAAACATACCAAAGTGAAATTTTAACGCTGATTAACTTGAAAGCAAAGCAAAGAAACTGAAGGAGCTCCAAAAGCAAATTTAATAATGTTTCTACAAATGCAGATTTGAAAAGTACTTCAGGGCATTGTTCAACAAACGAAAATGAAAACGAAAATCTTAAGGGAAAAAGTTAACGACCAAGAGAGAGTGCGAATGAATGCAATTAAAGCCAACGAATTGCTCTCTAAAGTTGTTCTAAAAACTTTGACGAGTTTTAGATACGAAATACGAAAAAGGCAATAAAAAGATTGTGTCAAAGAGATAGCAGAGAGTATGAAAGTGGGAGAAGTTATAGAAAAGAAAGTTTTGTTAAGAAAGTTCAAGTTGCAAGCGGCAAAGTAGAATAAAGAGCTTTGGCATTTTGAAATAACTTTTTTTCTAAGGAAATTAATCAACTTGGAAATTTTTGATAGCAAATTGGTCAAGTTTTTTTTTTCAGTGTAGTGTTTTGGAGTGAGTAAAAATTGAGATAGTTGCATGATATTACAGGTTACTTTATAGCCAAGATAGGTTGCTATTGAAAATGTGCGTAATCGGTTGATAACCACGCCCCATTTTTCGATATCGAAAATTTCGAAAATCACATCAATTGACATATGGCTAAAATGAATGAAGGTGAATCCACCTGGTCACCTGATTTTTTGATAAATTTTTTAAAGTCGGTGTGACATCATTCGATAACGGAAATGGCTAAAATGATATGATTTGGTAGGATAAGCCCCCTGGTCATTCTATTATGATTTTTTGCCAGGAGGTATTTTTTAAAATTCGACTGGTCATAACTTTTAAACTGATTACGGTATAATCATGAAGATTGACACAACGTATACGGGTATCTTTGGGAGACTACCTGAAGAAATTGGATAAAATCGCCCACCAGCCACGCCTACTTTCGATATCGAAAATTTCGAAAATCACCTAAAAGCAGAACTATGTATGTCAGTCAAAAACGCTAAAAAAGTATTTTTTAATAGGTCATTCTATTGTGAATTTCTGTTAAACATTAA
>CAXKVI010000001.1:177852179-177877179 GCA_964058755.1 Campiglossa producta | reverse complement strand
GGTGCCTTCAAGCAGCTGACCATGCAAATCGGAAGTGATTGCTTGTCTGTTTTACTTTTTTTACACTTTCACTTGCATTTCCGTTTGTGTGAAGAGAGTTTAGTGAGAATAATGTGAGATAATAACTTCACTAGAAACCGAAATGGGATTAAGATGAAATTGTATCAAAAAAACTTAAAGGGCGTTTACTTCAATCATAGCATAAAAATGGCTTAGGGAGTTTTGATTAGAACTTATTAGTTTACGTCTGCATTAGGAAGAGGTGTCAAAACTAAGTGGACAGTTTTTATTTGTCAGAAAATGTAAAAGAAGTTAAACAATACAAACAAGCGCTCTAGCTTTTGAAGATTGCAAATTTGACCTTGTTGAAGGGTCTTGTCTTTTGTCAAAATATTTTCAAATAGGGTTTGGCGCCCAGGGTTACAATTTTACCGTATTGTATTTGTATATTTTGGGATCATTTTGGGATCATTTTGGGATCATTTTGGGATCATTTTGGGATCATTAAGGGATGATTTTGGAATAACAAGGGGGATATTTTGGGATAATATGGTGGATATTTTGGAAACATTTTAGGTTCAATTTTGGATCGTTTCGGGATCATTTTAGAGTAATTGCCAGATCGTTTTTGGTTCATTTAAGGGTCTTTTTGGGGTTATTTTGGGATCAGTTTACGGTCATTTTAGGATCATTCTGGGGTCCTTTTGGGGGTCATTTTGAGATGATTTTGGGGTCATTTTTGGACCATTCTGGGATCTATTTTGGGTCATTTTGAGAACATTTTGGGGTTTACAGGGCTGCCACCTATCTAATTTGTTTCTCAATAGTGAGTAAGGTATGCGAATATGGATGTCAAATCAAAGGTACTTTCAGTCTCATACCAACCATGATGTCTCAAAAATGAGTTATAACCTAGGGTTGCCACTTTACTGCCTTTTATTTATTTCCACGTGGTTTGTAGATAGTATTCTTCATTCTAAGATTTTCTACTTCAATTTGCCACCTGAGTCGGTTTATAAAGTTGCCACCTATTTGTTATTTTTTCGGAAATCTATTTTGAAAAGTTGATGTTGATAAGTAAGAATATTGGAGAAAATGTCACCCAGGTACTTTATTTAAATTAAATTAGGGTAATCAAATAATTGTGCTTTTGATGTTTCACCATTTACCAATTCTATTTTCAAAGCTCTTTGAAGCTGCAAATAAATACTTTTGAAAACAAACTAAAAATCTCTAAGTGCGTAAATAACTAAATAAAAACCTACCAAATTAACTTGTTAGCATGAAAAAACAATACTTAAGTGCTAAAATGGCTGCTAACTAGCTAGTAAAGTGGTTATTTTGCTCAATTTACGCCCGCTAAATTATCTGAGTTTAAACGCGTTGTTTATGGATTCTAAATAAATTAGCTCAAAATGTAGGCGCTAACAATCACAATCAGTCGTGCGTTGCGGTTGAAGTGTGTTCACTTCTTCAAATGTCTTTGGTTTGCGTTGTTGCTTTCATAGCTGTTGACGTTCGCAGTCATTATTGATCATTACATCCCATTAGAGGCTTAACGCCTTTGAAATCACCACTTAACACGTTGAGACAGCTGACCGTCGATTTCCGTAGCTATTGTGTCCCCTCTGTCCGGTTCGCTAGTTGGTTGATGCCACTAATGGCTACACATTACGGATGTGGATGAACAATTTTTCGGCTGTTAGCTATAATGGGGCAACGATTATACGCAAAACTTGCGATTGACATGGCAAAGACAAAAGAGCGCTCATAAATTTTGTTAAATTTCTGTAGTGGATGTATAAAATATGAATGAAATTAACTTTTTATGAAATGCTTTTAGCTTAAAATTTTTTTTATAGGTAGCACCCTGTAAAGCGCTCTATTTCCGTTTGGGTTTGTTCGTGCACTTGTCAGTGATTAACATATGTATTTTTGAGTACACATTTACTTGCGTTCAAAGGTACAGCACATTTGAAATAAATATCTGTCATAAGTGAAGCATCATTGTGTGTTGCTCAAATAATATGTACCGGTGTGTTGAGAGAAGGTAGCAATGACAGTACTCAAATTATTCCGTGTCATATATTCATATGTATGCATATATCAACATACACTTACGGAAACGTGACATTTATAGTGAGATGAAATTACACATACATAGGTACTGTTAAAACGATTTACAAAATGTTAAGCGGAATGGCTACTTGACATACCAGCATAATGACATTTTTATTCCAAAGAACGTAGTTCAAACAGGGAAATTTTGGAGATGGATTGAATTAAAATGTAAATTTCATTATAACAATGACTGCTATTTTTATTCAAAAAGTATGGAGCGTGAAGGAATATTCTGCGCTTGAGCTTATATCAACAATTTTCAGTGTGAAATTTAGGTCGTGTGCTCGGTCTATCACACCAAATATTCCGGGTTCTCATCCCGGAAAACACACAGAGCGAAAACCACCTAATAAAATAGAACAAAAGTAAGCAGATTTCTGTAAAGTTTTTCTTTAAGAGATTGGGCTTCATATATTTGTAGAAAAAATCTTATTAATGTTTTCAAAGAGATATCACTTAATATTGAGAAGAGTTTCTTTTTAATATTTCAAATTACAAAAAAAAGGACGTGTGGCGCCCGTGGACTGCCGCGGTAAAGCTATTGCATGTTATCAAGTTATGCCTGGCCCGTACGCGGGGGTGGGGGTTTTGAATTTCAAAATCCTCCCCTGCGCACGGGCCTGTATCTAATACATATACATATGTCATCGTACACGCACATATACATTTTTTAGTTAAAGTCAAAGTCAAAGTCAAAGGCAAAGGCAAAGTCAAAGTCAAAGTTGAAGTCAAAGTCAAAGTCAAAGTCGAAGTCAAAGTCAAAGTCGAAGCCAAAGTCAAAATCAAAATCAAAGTCTAAGTCAAAGCCAGAGCCAGAGCCAAAGTCTAAGTCTAAGTCTAAGTCAAAGTCAAAATCAAAGCCAAAGCCAAAGCCAAAGTCAAAGTCAAAGTCAAAGTCAAAGTCTTAGTCTTAGTCAAAGTCAAAGTCAAAGTCAAAGTCAAATTCAAAGTCAAAGTCTAAGTCTAAGTCTAAGTCTAAGTCTAAGGCTAAGTCAAAGTCAAAATCAAAGTCAAAGTCAAAGTCAAAGTCAAAGTCAAAGCCCAAGTTAAAGTCTAAGTCTAAGTCTAAGTCTAAGTCAAAGTCAAAGTCAAAACCAAAATCAAAGCCAAGTCAAAGTCTAAGTCTAAGTCAAAGACAAAGCCAAAGCAAATCCAAAGCCAAAGCCAAAGTCTAAGTCTAAGTCTAAGTCTAGGTCTAAGTCTAAGTCTAAGTCTAAGTGTAAGTCAAAGTCAAAGCCTAAGTCTAAGTCAAAGTCAAAGTCAAAGTCAAAGCCAAAGCCAAAGCCAAAGTCAAAGTCAAAGTCTAAGTCTAAGTCTAAGTCTAAGTCTAAGTCTAAGTCTAAGTCTAAGTCTAAGTCTAAGTCTAAGTGTAAGTCAAAGTCAAAGCCTAAGTCTAAGTCAAAGTCAAAGTCAAAGTCAAAGCCAAAGCCAAAGCCAAAGTCAAAGTCAAAGTCTAAGTCTAAGTCTAAGTCTAAGTCTAAGTCTAAGTCTAAGTCTAAGTCTAAGTCTAAGTCTAAGTCTAAGTCAAAGTCAAAGCCTAAGTCTAAGTCTAAGTCTAAGTCTTAGTCTAAGTCAAAGTCAAAGTCAAAGCCAAAGTCAAAGACAAAGCCAAAGCCAAAGCCAAAGCCAAAGTCAAAGTCTAAGTCTAAGTCTAAGTCCAAGTCTAAGAAAAAGTCAAAGCCTAAGTCTAAGTCTAAGTCTAAGTCTAAGCCTAAGTGTAAGTCTAAGTCTAAGTCTAAGTCAAAGTCAAAGTCAAAGTCAAAGTCAAAGCCAAAGCCAAAGTCCAAGTCTAAGTCGAAGTGTAAGTCTAAGTCTAAGTCTAAGTCTAAGTCTAAGTCTAAGTCTAAGTCTAAGTCTAAGTCTAAGTCTAAGTCTAAGTCTAAGTCTAAGTCTAAGTCTAAGTCTAAGTCTAAGTCTAAGACTAAGTCTAAGTCTAAGTCTAAGTCTAAGTCCAAGTCTAAGTTCAAGTTAAGTTAGGGTTAACTTTAACTCTAACATTAACTTTATGATAGAGATCCAATTTTATGTATTCGGCCTGTTGCTAACACCGAACCTTTTCGAACCTTTTTTCACAAATATCCGTTCCGTTTTTTTTTGTTGATTTAGGTGCCAAGCCCGCGATAAAATCTATGCAATAGCTTAAAAATGAACGCTCAATCCAGGTGTCTAGTCTAATCTACACTACTTGCCAACTTCTAATTACACCTTTGTATAACCCAAAATAAATATTTATAAATAATGAATTGATATAAGTACTGGTTTGAGATTTATCTTTATTGTTTAAATATTTCTCTTAATCTATTTGTATATAAAATTCATGTTTTTGAGAAGAAGATACAGTCTTAAATCACATGTCGACATGTGGCATTGACAAATACTCTTTCCTTGCGACAATTAGTCCACGTGAAAACAATATATCTGAACTTGTGCGTTGGTAAATACGTGGAGTATTATACTAAATAAATACGTATGTAGATATGAATAAACCACGAGTAACTTGTAAGTGACAGCTTGGCATAACGAATCCGGGTAAACCCATGTTACTCATACTTACTGCAAGTGACATACAGCTTAATTCGGCACAGAAATATCAATGTGACTAACTCACTTTGGGGCAAATTTGAGATTTTGCAGGTACGCAATAAAATAATACCTCCCCCCGACCCCCCCCCCCCCCCCCCCCCTTTTTTTCTTCGCCTACTCGCTTTATAGACATGAGTTCAACCTTTCATCCTTTCTATACTCTATTCCATACTTAAACATTTCACTGATTATTAAATGTGAAGTATAATATTTCAATAATTTTACAAAAATGTTATCCTTAAGCCTTAACAAATTCTGTACAACCTATTGTATCTATGTATTTGGCGAGAACAAAAGCATCTCGAGATTATGAAAACTTCATTTATGTTTAATAATCAATCCCCAGGTACTGATGTCACCGGCCATGTCACACCTTTCGCCGCTACATAAACACACACAGACATACATCCATCAGCAACAACCCAACCTGAGCATTTATTTTTTTATTTTTTTATTTTATATCATTTTTCTTTGCCTTAGCTACTTCACCTTTACTAGCTAAATATCAATCTTACTCACTCCCCAGAGATACAGCAACAACGACAGCAGGAAGATGCGTATGAATGATGCTGTCAAGGCAGCCAATATGCTGACGATGCTGATGATGATGTAGCAATAAAACCGTCTCGATTCCAATATCTTAGTTAGGTTGTAGAACGCAATATCAGTGACTCTGGAAACAGGCAGACGAGGAGGTGTTTTGTACATAAAAACTTCATGTTTTGTTGACATTTTGTTGGCATTTGTAGAAGACAGATATATATATGTATTTTTAAACAACAACAAATAAATATAGAAATTTGAACGTATATGCATTAGACTGTCCCAAAAAAATCTTACTGCGTTTTGCAAAAAAAAATTATTTATTCATAATAAGTAAATCAGTTTTTCTGATTCCTTGCCAGATGCTCAGAAACTCCTTTAAAAGAACAAAAGCTTTAACGTATCCCGAAAAATTGTAATAAATTGTGGATATGTGGTTCCTAATTTAAAGAATAATTTTAATATATCGAGTCGTAAGAAAGACGTATGAGCCATGATTTGCTGCTTAACTTTTTTTTAAGAAAGTCGCTAACTTATGAACACACGCATCATATTCGAAAGTTTAATTGACGCGAAATGTACAGTTGTGAAGTTAGAGAAAAATTAATTCTGTCGTTAGTACATTTTTTTTTTGTTCACAATTGTTAACAAAGGCAAAGTGGCTGTTACGTCTTTTTTTTCTTTTGACTTACGTCTTTTTGGCGCACACCGTTCAATATGTAGGTAGGCTAAATGAGGAGTGGCCAAACAGAATGCCGTATTTGCACTTTGAAACTTTTTTCCGAACAATCATGACAACAAATCATGACAACAATTTACCTGAACTTTTCTTAATTGAATAACCTACGCTATAATTGCAAAGTTTCAAGATATACACAATTATTTTTGCTTAAAAAATCAAATGTACTTTTCAAATTCCAATACCCTTTTCTCGTGAATACTTTTTTTCAATATCTTGTAAAGGATCCCGTTGTCCTTGTAAAAATTCAAACATGGATATTTGTTACACAGTTCTTTATTAAAATTATGAGATTTTCGAAGCTTTAATGCGAACTTAGTATAAGCTGCTATATGCTTAACTAAAAATCGGCACCGATTACCCGTTATCCTAGAACAATAAAACTTCGCACACATATTTTTTAGGCTAAAACGCACCAATTTGATATGCATACCCTCTATTATGAATATCAAATTTCGGACCAAAATTTGTTTCCATAGTTTTTGGGACGCTCTTATGTATATACACACAAACAAATGAGTATCGGTGGAGGAAATTGTTAGTGAATTCCGATAAAGTTAGAGATAGAGATGGAGATGGTTAATTTTTATACCTTTCATGAACTTGAAATGGTATTATAACTTTAGTCCGATGTTTGTAAGCATGAGAAGAAGAAGAGATAGACCCACTGATAAGTATACCGTTATGATCAGCAGGATGAGCTAATTTGATTTAGCCATGTCCGTCTGTCCGTCTGTTTTGTTATTATATTAAATTTTATTTTTTTTATTATTTTCATTTTTTGTAATATTATTTTTTTCATTTTGTTTTATTTATTTTGTTTTATTTTTATTATACTTTGTTTTATTTAATATACTTTGTTTTATTTTGTTTTTATTTTATTTTATTTTGCTATTTTACTTTATTTTATTTTTTTATTTTATTTTATTTTATTTTATATTCTTACATTTTTTATTATTTCATTCTATTTTATTTTATTTTGTATTCTTTCATTTTATTTTGTATTATTTTTATTTTATTTTATTTTACTCCATTTTTTTTTTTTTTTGTTTTTATTTTTTTTTTTTTTTTTTTTTTTATTTTTTTTTTTTTTTTTTTTTTTTTTTTTTTTTTTATTTCATTTTTTTTTTATTTCATTTCATTGAATTTCCTTCAGGGCCACCTTTAACAGTTTATTTGATTTTTTTGTTGTGTTATTTATCTTTGTTGGACATAATACCCTTTGTATACCTTCGTTTATATTAGATTTTTTGTCACTTGGCCCAGCAGCGGTCATGTTTTTACACCTAGTCAAATTATGAGTTTACCGTTAGTCAACAAAAGCAACAAAACCCTAGCTTGACAACATCCAACTCCGTAAATACATAAATTTCTTTGAGCGAACTCTTTTGAAATTTTAAAAGTAATTTGTATTAAATTTAATTAAGGGCATCTAGGTGCCAGGAATTTTGAAGTAACAAATTTCATTTGATAAATAACAATTTTATTGCTGCTTTGAGCAATTAAAATCTACTTAGAATTTTTATGGGCAGGGCGCTAGTGGTATGAGGTATTTTAAGTAAGTAAGAAATATTATATCATTTATAATAACATAATGAAGGTGGTATGTCATACTAAGTAAATAATGCACACCACAAAGTAAATTGAGTTTGTTGGAATGAGAGATGTTTGGTTTAGGGAGTGGGGTGTGTTTGAAGTTTGTTAAAGTTGTCGCGGTCTTCGTTGTTGCCTGTTGTTTTTGGTTAGTTTCTATAAATGTAGACTTATAGCGTCTCTGCAACATTTCTTAAATATCCATTAGAGATATTATATGACTCAATATAAGTAGCATCAGTCGACATCTGCTTTTCGAGACTAAGTGATTGAAAGCAATCCAACAAATTGCTGAGTATATAATACACGACCTTGATACCATACATTTCTTATCCAAATAAAAATAAAAACACAGAAAACTGACGCTTAACAAAAAACTTTCATCAATTTAAGTGCCATTTCCTTAATACTTGTCTACTTAGGAAACAGGTCTATAAGAACAATAAGAAACAAAATATATGGAATAGTCGGCTTAAAATGTCAATAAAAAACACGCAAATGCAACCGAAAATAAAGCCAAAACATGCTGGAAACAAGAACGAAAAACACGAAACACTCACCGCCTTAAAAGAAGAATACTACTAAAAATGAAGCAAGATGGACAAAAAACAACAACAAACATAACACAAGAACAACAAAGGAAAAACATGAAATTGGCAAAACTGAAAGATATTACAAAGTCTCTACCTACGAAATGATACACAAAGAGTTTGTAGGTTGATCGTTTTGTAGTAGTGTAAACACGGCTAGAATGCACTACATATTTACAAGTACAAACAACAACAACACTAACGGTATGGCAATAACAAAACGTGCACTGTCAGCACGAAGCATAAAAGGCCAATCAATACGAACGTGATTTTCAACTACGATTATTATGTAATAGCTTTGAAAGTTGAAAAAGTGCATAACCGCACATTCGACATTTTTGTCAAAAATGAGATTTGCCTACCAGGGCTTCTGGGTGCCCGGATCCATTCATTAGTACAAAAAAATCGGGGTTTGTGAAATAGAATGTCAAAAAAATGACATTTGAATTTGACCCACCACCTAGTGGCTTGTTCAAAAGTTAATCAGTTTTCAGTGTCTCCTGTAAAATTTGTGCGCCTACGTATGTGCGGTTTTGCAGAATTGCGATGTTCGGTTTTGCACTTTCTCCGATGATATGGTCCCATTGCTGCCTTAACAACATATCTACAAAAGAGAAATATTTCAGGAAACGAAGAAACCCAGCTCAAATTCTTAAGTTTAGCAGACTAAAAATGTATATACGAGGTAACTGATCGCACCAAAAACCGTGAAGGCTGGTTTATTTTACCAGACTGATTTCATATTCGGGTTTCTCGATATCTTAGAGGCATTTTCACATAAAAAACCAGTTTTCTCAAAACGTGTAGTTACGCAGTTAAGGTAAAAATGTGACGATATAAAAAAATAAAGTGGCATTTTGCAATTTAAGCATACCCAGCGCATCCTAATTTTGATGCTCTTGCGAGCAATGACTGTCAAAGTTGCACCATATTCAAAGTGTCAAGAATTGCTTCATTAATAGTCGTTTGTGGTGCGTTAAAGAATATAAAAGTGTTTGCACTTATTTTCTGGTAAGGCACAGCGCTGACGAGAATTTTCCTGTTATTGTCGCAAAATGACACTTTTTGGTGTGGCCAAGGCACACGAGAGTAAAATTTTCAACAGGCTTGCGATAAAGTAAAGTGACTTGAAGAGTTATAAAATTGCCTTCCAGAGAAAATTCTAGGCATTTTTTTATAACAGCTTAAAACGAAGAGGTTATAATGATAACCTGTTGGTATATCGCCGCCATAAGTTTTTAAGCCATTGCATAGATCTTATCGCGGGCTTGGCACCTAAATAAAAAAAAAAAACGGAACGGATATTTGTGAAAAAAGGTTCAAAAAGGTTCGGTGTTAGCAACAGGCCGAATACTGTGACCTTGACTTTGACTTTGACTTTGACGTTAACTTTGGCATTGACTTTAACTTTGACTTCAACTTTGACTTTGACTTTGACTTTGACTTTGACTTTAACAAAGGGCGAAATGATAAAATCAAGATTAAAAAAAAAAACAATTCTTTGATAGTTTAATACAGTATATTTTGTTCGATAATCCTAAATTGTTGGATACAAAATGTAATCGCTAGGTGGCTCACAAAAGATAGTATTTTGGATTTCTTGAAAGGAAGGCACAGCGTTTTTCTAAAACACAACCGAGTTAAGTGGCAACACCAAAGTAAAAATTCCAAGAACAAACATACTACCCATAGATCAAGTAGCATCTAAATTGGTTCCCGAGGTAGTCGTCGATACACGATGCCAATCCAATTGTGCTCTGAACGGCTCATATATAGAATTATAGAGGGGGTTTTTATAACGAATTGGATCAAAAACTACTTGACGGGTTTTTGTCAAATTTCAACAGTTTATTGTTTGGATGAGTCCTTTCGGGTTTATTTTTTATGATCCGAAAATTCGTATTTATGGTCCGTTTTTGACATTTTTTAACATGTATGTTTGTTATGGAAAGAGCAGCTCTGTAACAAAAAGTGGATGCGTGGTTCAAATCCTGGAACAAGTCAAATCAAATTAACTTTTCTTCCATGAAAAGCACCTCAGTGATATTCTAGCTTTCATAGCCTTTCATAAATTTTTTCGGGGGCCATTTCGGCAACACTCTCCAAAATCTCCGTGAAGTGTTATATTATAACTTTAAACGAGCTATTCTTGTATATTTGTAGGTATATACGGACTATCTCGGGAACCCCCTGACCGATTTGGATGAAATTTGACATAGAGATAGTATGCTTGATTATAAGACTATCCACTTGGGTGTTGCCACTAGGGGTGGTTTACAGGGATGCCACCAGAATACATTTTTTTTTTAATATTGAGCAAGGTGTGCCAATATGGGAATCAAATGAAAGGTATTTTTGGCGATATACCAACTTAAATAGTTTCAAGTATGGTTGCCAACCAGGGTTGCTATCTTATGGTATTATATTTATATATCCGGTACTATCTCGAGAACAGCTTGCCGATTTCCATGAAACTTGGCATAGAGATGGTATGCTTTATTCTTTAGAGGGTTGCCACATATCTCGCTGTTCTGTTTAAATATTTAACAAGGTATGCCAATATGGGTACAAAATGAGAAAGTACTTTCAGCCGCATACCCACCATGATGTCTCTAAGATGCCAACTTATCTTACCTAGGGTTGCCACCTATGATCTTTTTTTGGTTTTTCATGAAATTTTTTATGTGGATATCAAAGATTTTCTACATGAATGTTGCCACTTGAGGCGGTTCATAAAGTTGCCAGCTATTTGATATTTTTCGCAAATCTATTTTGAAAAGTTTATGTTTTTAAGACTATGCGACAGAATCACCCATTCAGTTACTACCTTAACAAAGAAAGAAGTTATTTTTGTATAACGTTTCAATGATACACTCACGAATCCTTACTAAGTCCCAAATTCCCTTGAATCTTCCATGCTAGAAAAATGTTTACTCAACACTTTGCTAAAATCTTTGTTTAGATGAAAAGTGATATGTAAGTAATATTATTGTTGTTCTTTAATCATTTTCGAAACAATAATGTTTTCGTCTTCTTTGTTTTTGTTGCGTGTGTAAATGTAATTTGTTTGAGATTACTCGAGCGACCGAAGAAAGGTAATGGAATCCAAGAAAACAAGAAATATTTACCTAACAAAACAAAACAATTGGCGTGAATTTGAAGAAAGCGTAAAAGTAAAAGTAAATAATAACTTAAGCTGGTGATAAAAACGGAAATGGTTATACATTTAATACTTCCTAACTAAGCCATAAATGAGCTATTATTGGCGCGCTAGAAATTTCCATACCCAAAATATATGATTTTTGGCAATAAAACAAAAAATTTCAGGTGTTGGAGTTTTTGTTGTGTAAGGAATCAATTAAGTTAAAAGCTGTTGATGAGTATTCAATTTAACTTGAATCAAAGTTAACATAAAACTTTGGGAATTTTTTGCTGGAATTTTGCTGGCAGCATGACTCTTCTTCTTCTTGTTTTTGGCACTTTTGTGTGGCGCATGAAACATTCGTCAACAGCGCCAAGCTTGCCTTGAGTGTTTTTCTTCATTTACTTCTTTTTTGTTAAGTTCTGCTCTTTCATTTCATGCTGTAGTAGCTGGGTCAGTTAGTTTTTAATAAAGTTCAGCAAATGCTGCATAGTGAATAGACAAAAATATCTGACTAAATTCAAAGTAAGAGGAACTGCAAATTTATTTCTGATTCATTTCAATGGAAAATACTTTGTAATTTGATTGAAATAGTTTGGGTTTTGTTTTTGAAAGCTATTGAAAAATATAACATCATTCTGCTGGCTATTTCAGCAAAGTCATGCACAAAAACATATATATATATATATGTTTTAAAGGGGCTTTCCGTATCAACTCAGTTATAATTATACTGTTTTTATTTTACTATATTGTATTTTATTTTATTGTTTTTTTTATTTTTTTATTTAATTCAATTTTATCCATTTTTAATTATTTTTTTTTTATTTTATTACTTTTTTTAATTTAATCTTATTTTTTATTGTTATTCTGTTTTTTTTTTATTTCGTTTTATTTTAATTAACTTTTTTTTAATGTGTTCAATTTTTTTATTTTTTACTTTTTTATTTTTATTTTATTTTTTAATTTTTTTTTTAATTTTTTTTTTCTATTTATTTATTTTTTTTATTGTTATTGTATTTTTTTTTTTTTATTTCGTTTTATTTTAATTAACTTTTTTTTAATGTATTAAATTTTTTTATTTTTTACTTTTTTATTTTTATTTTATTTTTTTTTAAATATTTTTTTATTTTTTTTTTCTATTTAATATTATTTGATTTTTTTTTAAATATTTTTTTATTTTTTTTTTCTATTTAATATTATTTTATTTTTTTTATTTCGTTTTATTTTAATTAAATTTTTTTTTAATGTATTATAATTTTTTCTTTTTTTCTATTTAATATTATTTTATTTTTTTTATTTCGTTTTATTTTAATAAACTTTTTTTTATCAATTTTTTTTGTTTTTTACTTTTTTATTTTTATTTAATTTTTTTATTTCTTTTTATAATATTATTTTATTTTTTTTTTGTAATTATGTTCGTTGATTTTGTTTTATTTTATGCTATTTTTATTTCATTTTATTTCTTTATTTTTCTATATTATATTTATTTAATTTATTTTATTTTTTTAATTATTTTTTTTATTTAATTTATTTTATTTTATTGTATTTTTTTTTTTGTTTTTTTTTCATTTTATTTTATTTAACTTTTGTTTAATGTATTCAACTTTTTGAAGTTAACTTCTTAGGCGGCGATATGAAGTTTTAATTGAGAGTGAAATTTGAGAAAATGGATGACGATGAAACGGAAGTTATGGCATGGAAAAAGAAATTGTAGCCGACTTTCAGGCGTATGTTGCAGACTTTGAGGCGTAGGCGTTTTTCTTATATCTCGGGAACCGCTCAACCGATTTGGTAAAAATTTGGCATTATAGATAGTATGATTCATTCTAAGATTATGTGCGTGGGTGTTGCCACTTGGGGCGGTTCACAGGGTAGCCACCTATCTCAATTTTTTTTTAAATATTGAGCAGAATATGCCGATATGGGTATCAAATGAAAGGTATTATCGACCGTATTCAAAATCTTAAGAAGGGTTGCCACCTATGGTTGCCACCTAAACGCATTTTATTTATTTTTCTCTATATCTCGGAAACCGCTCCACCTATTTTGATAAAGTTTGACATTATAGATAGTATGATTCATTCTAAAATTATATGCGTGGGTGTTTCCATTTGAGGCTGTTCACAGGGTTGCCAGCGATCAGAATTTGTTTTTAAATATTAAGCAATATATGCCAATATGGGTATCAAATGGAAGGTATTTTCGGCCGCATTTCAAATATGACAATTTCTAGCAGGGTGGCCAGCTAGGGTTGCCCCCAAACCGTATTTTATTTATTTTTCCTTATATCTCGGGAACCGCTTTGCCGTTTTGTATTAAATTTGGCATTATTAGTAGTATGATTCATTCTAAGACTAAATACATGGCGGTTGCCACCTATCTATTTTGTTCTTCATTGCCCTTTATCCTTCTACCACGCCCCTCTTCCTTATTTCCTTCCTAATTTAGGCCTAATTCTACCCATGTACCAAATGTTAAGGAAAACGCGCCATATAAAAGATATTTTCGAATGGGTCGTTTCCCTGATCCACTACCCGCAAGTAAGATATTGTGAATCTAAACCATTCTCGAATACATCTTATTCATATTTCGTTTTTTCTGAACTTAAGAAGTTAACTTCTTTCACGTGTACTGGCTACACGCCTTTTTTTTATTTTTTGTTTTTATTTTATTTTATTTTTTGTAATATTTTTTTTTTTTTTTCTATTTAATATTATATTATTTTATTTTTTTGTAATTATTTTAGTTGATTTTATTTTACTTTATCTTATTTCTTTGGTTTTCTATATTATAATTATTTAATTTATTTTATTTAATTTTTTTCTTTTATTTTGTTTTGTTTTTATTTGATTTTTTTATGTTATTTTTTTTTTTTTAACTTTTTTTTTTTTGGTTTTTTCTTTTATTTTTTTTTTTTATTTATTCAATTTTTTTATGCATTTAGGAAACTATGATTTCCTTGTTTAATATTAATTTCATTTTATTTTCTCCTCTGGCCAAAAAAAATTGCTCTGAAAAGTCATAAGTAAATCCAAGTTCTTACATCTCATTTTCTTGTACCTATTATGCAAATTGTTTTCTAACACAAATATACAAACACACAAATAAATAAAAACTTAAATCAAACCTACAACTTGTACTCGAGTGCGAGGAATAAGAAAAAGGAGTGAATGAGTGGCTGTCATTTATACTCTTGAGTGAAACCTGAAGAGCGCCTGGAACAACAATTGCACACATAATAGAGCAGCATAAGAAAATATGTAAACACAACTAAAAAGTAATAACAATAGTCAAACAAAACTAGTTTCAAAACAAAACTTACTCAGAACAATGCTGATGCAAGCACCAAAACATGCGAAGAAAAGAATGCTAGAATGAAATTTAGGAAAAAGTGCAAGCTATCGAAATAACAAAGAAAAGAAAATGAGGCGCGCATAAGAAGTGCTCATAAAGTTTGTTGTGTAACCAATATAGTTATCACAAACCTTGTAGTAATCGCTACCTCTAAGTAAAAATTACTTTATGGTAGCCCCAACAATTGTAGTAACCATTACCATTTTAGTAATTACTACCTTTTTAGTAACCATTTTCTTTATAGTAACCATTTCTTTAATAGTCACCATTACTTTGATAGTAACATTCACCTTTATAGTTACCAAACGAGAAATACTTCTCTCAAGTTTAGAACCTTCGGATCATCGATTGAAGTACGCTCTTACAGCATTCCTACCTTTATTCTAAACCCACTTTCTAGCTAAGTTTTCCGGTGTCTTTTCTCATATCAACTCAGCCATGCAGTCATGCGACTTACAAGTTTCACTTGTATTCTAGAAATTACTTACTGCATTTCCCACTAGCCAAGCTACTTAGACATTCAACATACTTACTGCGGGCATTTTATATTGAAGCATTGCTAAATTGACTCCAAACAGAAAAGAAATATAGAAAAAGAAAAATGCAACTTGTACAAGTTCGACATTCCCATTGGGACACTAAGCATAACCGAACTTGTAATTGAAGTTGGAAAACATTGACACATGGTTTGAAGAATGGCTATTGTTTTGAAGTTATTAAATATTACTTTTGCAAAGTTGCACAAAGTTTCAACCTCTGCAGCTTCAGTGGGAGTGTGAAAGTGGTTTAAAAGTATGTATTACATTTTGTTAGCAAAAGCTCAGCAGTGAATTAGCTATTAAAGAAGAAGAAGAAGAAGAAGAAGAGTTACTTTGAAAATACATAAAAGTAGCCAATTTTAAAATTTATTAATATAAAAATTTTTACAAACATCTCAAACCGGGTTTACGAGAATTTGAGAAGATAACTTTGATTCAACAAAAAAATGGTCCAATGACAACTTTATCTTTCTTTATCTTTATCTCTAACTTTATCTTTATCATTTCATTGTCCTTTTCGTTTCCTCCATTTTTATCTTAACCTCTTTTCTTATCTTTATGTCCATGCTTATCTCCATCTATCAATATAAATACCTATAAAGAGGGAGAAAAAATGAATAGAAAAATATAATTTTCATACCATGCTTTGGTAATGCTATCTAACCATGCAAGCAACTCCTAGAAATCTTCAAGAGCTTAAATTTTAGCTATATTCTCAATATAAAGAATTTCTTACATCAATCAAGTAATAAACGACTTTTTGGTTAAGAAGTCTTGCAAAAGAAGCTTCGAATTTTTCTTTACTTTTTTTGACCAAAAAAAAATGGGAAAGCCCTTTAAATTTCCTTTACTTCGCTAACGAAAATTGTGCCGCTCTTTCACTTCCTGCATCGCGATATCGGTTTCACTTACTTTATATTCGCGCCAATATTGAGGGAAATTTTTTCATTCCACTCTGCACGGTACATTCATACAAAAGTTTATAGACTTTTGGCAAACGGACAAAAGCCACCAACTGTTGGTCATAACTCTTTTTAAGTTCCCCCAAACTTGGCTGCGTTAAAGTAGTTTACTTTGTAAGAGAATACTGGTTTGTGAGTATGAATGCGGGGTGGTTGACAGTATTTCCGTTTAACTGCTGCTGCTATTACTGCTCAATGCTTGCCATTGACTGCTGCCCAGGGTTAGGCCCTAATTGGGATAGTAGTAGATTTAAAGGTTTTTCTTTGGTAACTTTAGAAATTTAAAGAAAAAAATGTTAAATGAATTAAAATCAGACGAATTATTTTTTCTTTATTTTTTTATTTTATTTTATTTTTCTTTATTTTATTTTATTTTACTTTTTTTAATTTAATTTAATTTTATTTTATTTTATTTTATTTTATTTTATTTTATTTGATTTTATTTTATTTTATTTTATTTTATTTTATTTTATTTTATTTTATTTTATTTTATTTTATTTTATTTTATTTTATTTTATTTTATTTTATTTTATTTTATTTTATTTTATTTTATTTTATTTTATTTTATTTTATTTTATTTTATTTTATTTTATTTTATTTTATTTTATTTTATTTTATTTTATTTTATTTTATTTTATTTTATTTTATTTTATTTTATTTTATTTTATTTTATTTTATTTTATTTTATTTTATTTTATTTTATTTTATTTTATTTTATTTTATTTTATTTTATTTTATTTTATTTTATTTTATTTTATTTTATTTTATTTTATTTTATTTTATTTTATTTTATTTTATTTTATTTTATTTTATTTTATTTTATTTTATTTTATTTTATTTTATTTTATTTTATTTTATTTTATTTTATTTTATTTTATTTTATTTTATTTTATTTTATTTTATTTTATTTTATTTTATTTTATTTTATTTTATTTTATTTTATTTTATTTTATTTTATTTTATTTTATTTTATTTTATTTTATTTTATTTTATTTTATTTTATTTTATTTTATTTTATTTTATTTTATTTTATTTTATTTTATTTTATTTTATTTTATTTTATTTTATTTTATTTTATTTTATTTTATTTTATTTTATTTTATTTTATTTTATTTTATTTTATTTTATTTTATTTTATTTTATTTTATTTTATTTTATTTTATTTTATTTTATTTTATTTTATTTTATTTTATTTTATTTTATTTTATTTTATTTTATTTTATTTTATTTTATTTTATTTTATTTTATTTTATTTTATTTTATTTTATTTTATTTTATTTTATTTTATTTTATTTTATTTTATTTTATTTTATTTTATTTTATTTTATTTTATTTTATTTTATTTTATTTTATTTTATTTTATTTTATTTTATTTTATTTTATTTTATTTTATTTTATTTTATTTTATTTTATTTTATTTTATTTTATTTTATTTTATTTTATTTTATTTTATTTTAATTTATTTTATTTTATTTTATTTTATTTTATTTTATTTTATTTTATTTTATTTTATTTTATTTTATTTTATTTTATTTTATTTTATTTTATTTTATTTTATTTTATTTTATTTTATTTTATTTTATTTTATTTTATTTTATTTTATTTTATTTTATTTTATTTTATTTTATTTTATTTTATTTTATTTTATTTTATTTTATTTTATTTTATTTTATTTTATTTTATTTTATTTTATTTTATTTTATTTTATTTTATTTTATTTTATTTTATTTTATTTTATTTTATTTTATTTTATTTTATTTTATTTTATTTTATTTTATTTTATTTTATTTTTTTTATTTTATTTTATTTTATTTTATTTTATTTTATTTTTTATTAATTTTTATTTTTCTTTATTTTGAAATATTTTGTTGACTTTTTTTTACTACATAATAACAATTTCTACTACAACAAGTTCTATCACTGCTTTCTCGCTTCCGCTTCGTAACGGCACATTGCGCTGCCATTTCTGTGAGAGTATTAGTGTTGGCATTTTGTTTAGGTAGATTTGGCATTTTGGCTGCGGTATATAATTTATGTTCTCGATTTATTTTCTTTTGGCTTTTGCAGAAAATTCATAAAAATCAGCAGCAACAAAAAATGAACCCACCAAATGTGCCTTTTTGGCCAGTAATCTGGAATCTAATGAATTTTCATTTTTCGTTCACTTCAGTTGGCTTTTTGTTTCATTTTTATTCAGTGAATTTTCCCCTTCCCCCTTTTCTTTTCAGTTTACTGGAAATAGTGGAAATAGAAAAAATAGTTTGTCAAAGGACAAAAGTCGTTGGAAGGAAATGGAGGGAGAAAAAAAAACTTATGCCACAGCAGAGAAATTCGAAAATGTGTTTATGTTGTGGCTTGTGGTCGCCTTTTTGGACCAAATAGCGGAGGGTTGGAGGTCATAGCTCAACTTCAATTAGTCGTTCAAAAAATTTTTATTTTTTATATTTGGTTTTCTTTATAGCATTTGCTTTTAATTTAGGTAGTTTGAGCAGTAAATTGTTGATTGAAGCACTAGTAAAGGGTGTTTCATTAAGTGACGTCTTTTTAAAACATTCTAAAAATAACAAAAGGACGATTTGTTGTGCGATTTTCGGTGCTGCTGAGCGTATTTGGTTCTATCTTATGAAAAGCCTACTCGCTATTTACCGCACATAAAATAAGGTTAAGTTACCCATTTATAACAAATTTCACAAGAAAACAACCTTAAATAAATACGCGAACTCACATTCTCATTAACTCTCGCGTTCTTCAAGGGTATCAAATACTTTCATTAAGTACGCCCATTAACTTCGTTTGACTTTATTAACATTTGCTTTGTTGACTTTGTGGAACTTTATTTTTATGTGTGTGTTAAAATTCATTAGCTTTTCCTTAATTGCTTGCAGGCTTGCTAGTTGTTCTTTTAATTTTTTTTTTTCTGTTGTGTTTTGTGGTCTATTAATTCAATTGCTATTTCACGTGCTCTCGTGGCATATCCAATGACTCGTTCAACCTAAATGCCACTCTGAATTGTTTGAAATTATTCTGAAATAAAACCAAGAAATAACGAGATTTGATACGTGTATAGAAATGATAAAACACTTTCACTTTTTGGCGAGCAGTGTGGGGTTTAGTGCAGGCGACACCGAATATTTTTTTTCCTCGGGATTTTGGAAATCGAGAAGTTGCAAATTTTCCTTATTTTCTAGATTTTTGACCATATATTTTTTTTTTTGAGATATTTGCCTGAAATTTTGTATGCGGTCACCATTTTCCAATATAGGAATCATTTGTCGGAACCAGCAAGATCGGACCGATATTACATATAGCTCCCATACAATCGATTATTCCGATAAACGGATTTTGGGCTATAACTCCTGTAATTAAACACGTAGAAACGTGAAATTTTAGAAGAATCGCTATTTGTGAAATATCGATGTTGAAAATCATTGAGATGGGATAAATATTTCACATAGCCCCCATACAATCGATTGTTCCGATAAACGGATTTTGGGCTATAACTCCTGTAATTAAAGAGGAAGGAACGTGAAATTTTGTAAATATTGCTATTTTTATATATGAAATATCGATGTTGAAAATCATTGAGATAGGATATATATTTCACATAGCTCCCATACAATCGATTATTCCGATAAACGGGTTTTGGCCTATAACTCCTGTAATTAAACACGTAGGAACGTGAAATTTTGGAAGTATCACTATTTTTATATGTGAAATATCGATGTTGAAAATCATCGAGATGGGATAAATATTTCACATAGCCCCCATACAATCGATTGTTACGATAAACGGATTTTGGTAGATAACTCCTGTAATTATATAGGTAGGAACGTGAAATTTCGTAACTATTGCTGTTTTAGAATGTGGAATGTCGACGTTTAAAATCAATGAGATTGGACCAATATAACCCCCCCCCCCCCCTCCCCCCATATAATCGATAGTTCCGATAATTTCGGTATGAGCGGAAGTTAAATTCACACAGGCTGTACTGGGATCAAACAGTGAAAATCGTTACGCTTATTCATGAAAGGTATTTAGCCTTCGGCACAGCCGAAGACAGCTTTCCTTACTTGTTTTTATTTTATTCTATTTTATTGTATTACATTTAATTTTATTTTGTTTTATTTTTTTACTTATACTTATTTTAATTTTATTTAATTTTACTTTATTACATTTTATTTTACTTTATTTTATTTTATTTGAATTTCCTTTTTTTATATTTTTTTATTTTATTTTTTATTTCTTTTTAATTTTTTTTTTTAATTTTTAGTTTTTTTATTTTACTTTATTTTATTTTTTATTTTAATTATTTTATTTTTATTATTTCTTTTTAATTTATTTTTAGTTTTAATTTTTTATTTTATTTTATTTTATTTTATTTTTTTATTTCTTTTTAATTTTTTTTTTTAATTTTTAGTTTTTTTTTATTTTACTTTATTTTATTTTATCTTATTTTATTTTATTTTATTTTATTTTATTTATTTTTTTTAAATTATTTTATTTTTTTTTTTTTATTTTACTTTATTTTATTTTATTTAATTTTTTATTTTTTTTTATTTTTTTTTTTATTTTTAGTTTTTTTCATTTTACTTTATTTTATTTTATCTTATTTTATTTTATTTTATTTTTTTTTTTTTAATTATTTTATTTTTTTATTTCTTTTTAATTTATTTTTATTTTTAATTTTTTATTTTATTTTATTTTACTTTACTTTATTTTATTTTATCTTGCTTTATTTTATTTTATTTATTTTTTTTTTAATTATTTTATTTTTTTATTTCTTTTTAATTTATTTTTATTTTAAATTTTTTTTCTTTATTTTATTTTATTTTATTTTTTTATTTCTTTTTAATTTTTTTTTTAATTTTTAGATTTTTTATTTTACTTTATTTTATTTTATCTTATTTTATTTTATTTTATTTTATTTTTTTTTTAATTATTTTATTTTTTTATTTCTTTTTAATTTATTTTTATTTTTAATTTTTTATTTTATTTTATTTTACTTTACTTTATTTTATTTTATCTTGCTTTATTTTATTTTATTTATTTTTTTTTTAATTATTTTATTTTTTTATTTCTTTTTAATTTATTTTTATTTTTAATTTTTTTTCTTTATTTTATTTTATTTTATTTTTTTATTTCTTTTTAATTTTTTTTTTAATTTTTAGATTTTTTATTTTTCTTTATTTTATTTTATCTTATTTTATTTTATTTTATTTTTTTTTTAATTATTTTATTTTTTTATTTCTTTTTAATTTATTTTTATTTTTAATTTTTTATTTTATTTTATTTTACTTTACTTTATTTTATTTTATCTTGCTTTATTTTATTTTATTTATTTTTTTTTTTAATTATTTTATTTTTTTATTTCTTTTTAATTTATTTTTATTTTTAATTTTTTTTCTTTATTTTATTTTATTTTATTTTTTTATTTCTTTTTAATTTTTTTTTTAATTTTTAGATTTTTTATTTTACTTTATTTTATTTTATCTTATTTTATTTTATTTTATTTTTTTTTTAATTATTTTATTTTTTTATTTCTTTTTAATTTATTTTTTTTTTTTAATTTTTTTATTTTATATTATTTTACTTTATTTTATTTTATTTTATTTTATTTTATTTTTTTTTTTAATTATTTTATTTTTTTATTTCTTTTTAATTTATTTTTTTTTTTTTTTTTTTTTTATTTTATATTATTTTACTTTATTTGATTTTATTTTATTTTATTTTTTAATTTTTTTTTTTTTAATTTTTAGTTTTTTTATTTTACTTTATTTTATTTTATCTTATTTATTTTTCTTTAATTATTTTATTTTTTTTTCTTTTTAATTTATTTTTATTTTTAATTTTTTATTTTATTTTACTTTATTTTATTTTATTTTATTTTATTTTATTTTATTTTATTTTATTTTATTTTATTTTATTTTATTTTATTTTATTTTATTTTATTTTATTTTATTTTATTTTATTTTATTTTATTTTATTTTATTTTATTTTATTTTATTTTATTTTATTTTATTTTATTTTATTTTATTTTATTTTATTTTATTTTATTTTATTTTATTTTATTTTATTTTATTTTATTTTATTTTATTTTATTTTATTTTATTTTATTTTATTTTATTTTATTTTATTTTATTTTATTTTATTTTATTTTATTTTATTTTATTTTATTTTATTTTATTTTATTTTATTTTATTTTATTTTATTTTATTTTATTTTATTTTATTTTATTTTATTTTATTTTATTTTATTTCATTTTATTTTATTTTATTGTCAAGGGGTTTTTTTTCCAAATGAAATAAAAGGTTTCGTTTTTCACCAATATATTTCGGTTGCCCACGGTAACCGTCTTCAGGGTACATTTATTTACACGTCTTTGCCGCTTGATGTGGAGTTAGGTACTGGTAATTTGCTTTCATTTTATTTTTTTAAATTAATTTCTGTTTACTTACATCAAATCAAACTATTTCGGGATTTATTATACTGGGTTAGACAACCCTAGTTTGGGGTCTAGCACTAAAGTAATTCAGCAACTAAAAATATATTTATACCAAAATATTGGACCTATAGCATTCATTGTTTATGTGCATAAATGACCCCAATTCTGTTCTAACTAATACATATGTGGTCATATCGAATAACAGCATATGTGCACATAGAAAAAATGCAATATAATTCTCACTTGAAAAGTTGGTACAAAAAAGTTTAGTTCACTTAACTGAAGGAACTACGAATATTGAACTATTTAAATAAAAAAGGTTCAGTTCACTAATTTTCAAGTTAAAAAAAAACACCGCGATTTGGTCGGTCTTATAATTACTTACTTAGTTCATCTTCTTCTTTGTACTGTAACTTTCAGAGTGTACTTTTTATTGATTATGCCTTTTGTCTTCTTCTTTCTTTCAGGTCACTTCCCACTTGGCTCACTGTGTTGCCTCATTTGGATTTGTTTGGATGTACTCTTCTGTACGGCAAGCATAATGCATCTCTGCACAATTTCAGTTGATCGTTTTTTCTCTTTGGCTTTTCCAATGCGTTTCGGTCGTAATAAAACAAATAAACGTGTACTTTTGAAAATTGGTATTGTTTGGTTGTTATCTTTGTCGACAAGCGTGCCGCTGTGTTTGATGTACTTGAAGGTGAGTGTGAACTAATATTTAGATGCATATGTTTATTAAAGGATTTCTCAGAAGTCCTGCTCTATAATATCCAACCTTCTAGTCGCAGTGCTGCCTCTCAAAAGCTTTATACCTTTCCATCGAGAGAAAGCTAAAAATTTAAAAACTCAAGAGGAAAACTTAAAACTGATAACGCAGCAGTCAGCAAATTCGAAGTTTAAGTTTAATTTGAACTTTTGTTTCTCGCCCGCTCCATCTTTGGCTCTTTCTTTTTCGTGTCTGTGAGTTCAGCCATGCTTAAGCCAAACAAATAAACGCTACTAATTGGCCTGTTATTTACTTTTATAGCTTTTCTACGCTTCTGCGAGTATCTCATGGTTGCATTCTAAATTAATACATATATACACACAAACAAACATATCACATGCCCTGGCAGACTTTCGAAAGCATGTGTTATGACTGCTTCCAAACTGGTGCTAAGCGGATGCACTGGGAGGCAGTTGGTAGTCCCGTTTATTATTATTTTTAAGCTATTGCATAGATTTTATCCCAGCCCTTGGCGGTGGGAGTGAAACGAAAAAAAAATGTTAATGTTAAAAAAGTTCGTAACGGATTTTTTCCAATGTTAAAAGGTTCGGCGTTAGCAACATAACTTGAAAAAAAAAAAAATATAAGCGTTGCCTACATTTAGGCGTATGACGTTGTACTGATATTAGCAGCAGGCCGATTACATAAAATTGGAGCTGTACATTACATTACATTAAAATTGGATCTGTAAGCGTTGCCTGCATTTAGGCTATACTACTAACAGTGTGACGTTGTACATACAATTGGAGCTGTATAGGCTGTACTGTTAACAGGTTAAGGCTGTACTGCTCTAAAGTCATAAATATGCTAATTGAGTTTTCATAAATATTATAATTGCATAAGTTGATAAAAAGTGATATGCAATAGCTTTACCGCGGCAGTCCCCGAGTGCCACACGTCTTTTTTTTTTAATTAATTTTTTTTTTTTTCTTTTTTTTTTGCATTTTTTTTTTCTTATATTATTTTTTTCAATTTTTTTTTTTTTTTTTTTTGTATTTCCTTTACTTTATTTTATTTTATTATTTATTTCATTTTTTCCTTCATTAAATTTAATTTTTAAAATTTTTTTTTAATTTAATTTTTTTTTTCTCATTTTTTTTTTTTTTTTTGTATTCCTCTTGCTTTACTTTATTTTCTTTTATTTGAATTTACTTTCTTTTATTAAATTTTCTACTGGGTCCACCTCATGCACGCTTTCACACATTACTCAAAAGAGACTTCGCCGCTTAGCTACCATTCAATTACATACTTTTATTTAATTGGCGCTTGCTACAGCATTTTTTTAACTGTTTCTCTTTCTTCTGCTTTTCTTTTTCTTTTTAGAATCAAGCATCTGTGTTGGTGAATGGTACATGTCAAATACCGGATCCTGTTTACAAATTGGTCGGATCGATAGTTTGCTTTTATATACCGTTGTTTGTAATGCTACTCTCCTACTGTCTCACCATCCGACTGCTAATGAAGCAAAGTCATAATTTGGGTGGAATAAATCAGCCACAAACACCGGGCTGGGGTAGCGTTTGGCTGGGGCAGAGTAGCGCGATAGGTAAGTGAGATAAAGTGGAATATTTGAAAAAAGATTTTACTCTGAAACTAGTCAGAAAACCGTCGTTGGCTCAAGCACTT
>CAXKVI010000001.1:177835724-177845724 GCA_964058755.1 Campiglossa producta | reverse complement strand
CAAGAAACTTACACATTTCTCCTTTCTTCAGCTTAAGGCAATACAATAACTTTAAATATTAGAAGCAAGCAAAACGTAGATATTATTTACTTACATACACAACTACAAAATTCTTAGTTGGACGACAAATTCTTAGAGCTTACTGAATATACTTTAACACATACAAATATACACAATGCAGTGAAATGCAAATAAAGTTATGAAACTATATAAATAGTATATTTTCTTCATCTCATATCCATAGCAACTGGAAGCTCATCAGTACTACTTTGTACCTTCACGTTCGCAGCTTCTATACTATTATAATATTTTATTTTCTTTTTTTTTCTTTCATTTTACTCAAATGTAACTATTTGCATTTCGTGTGCAACTCCCATAAGAAATATTATATTTTTTATAAATTGAGACAGAATAGAGCAAATATAATATTTTCCTATCTTAAATGTGGCAGCCACATTCCATATGCCACAAGCTGTATGATGTGACCTAAACTTATGAATGTATGGTACTTTGCTTCGCTCTGCTGTTGATGTGTGTGTGTGTGCGTGTGAACCTATTAGAATGGTAGTAATAGAGAGGAAGTAAGTTCTTATGAAAAAGAACAAAATACCTACATTGAAGTTACTTTTTAAAATTCTCGAGTGGAGTAAAGTCACCGAAGCTCTGCTTGGCGCACTTTTGGACTGCTTGGACATCTACTTATGCAAACTCATGCAACGTACTTATGAAAATGCGCCACATATATAGTACTGGTTGCAATGAAATATGTACTTCAATTTACTATTAAAATATATGGAGAGTCGTTTAGAAGAAAAATATATTACTGAAACTAGCTTGCTTTTAGGGGGCAATTCCAAGCATTTTTTTTGTTTTATTTAATTTTATTTTATTTTTATACCTTGCATGAACATGAAAAAAGTTTCTGAGTAAAAATGTGGAGCGTCTCTTCATAAAAAAATTATCTAATTGTTTCCTTCTCTCTTTCCAGATCTCTCTCACCATCCTACATACCACAGCGAACAAACGTACACTGCAAAAACCGTCGACGTTATTCAATGGCCGTACAAGGCGGACGAGATTCTTGCAGTGACACCCCACCGCTGCATAAACGCAACCGTTTCAATAGCCTGCCAAAAAATGCGTTGATCTTCCTTTCCTGTCAATCCAATCAGACAGCGAGTAGCACAAATGGTAGCATATCGCCTGCCAAAGGACACTCGGACACAGAAGCAGAGCAAGCGCAGCGAACGCAGGGTCAACACAACAAAGCCGACAAACAAATGGATGCTGACTATTTGCAGCTACCGCCTGTGTGTACGTGTCCCTACTTCGGCGATCGACCATTGAAAAATTGTGTCAAACCAGCTGAGGTCAAAATTATTTCCACCACATTCAAGGTGACAAATGAAATGGAAATTGAAAATCGACTCAAACCACCCGACGAGGAGCTGAGTGGCATTTTAGTCACGAGCAATGCGAGTGGTAGTGCGACGATCTCACGTTTGAGCCCAAACTCAGCCGCCTACATGAACAACAATCACACAGGCAGCACGCTGACCGTGCACTCGAGCGAAAGCAGCACCACAGGCGGCTATTTGAGCGCACCACAACCACCAGGCACACCATGCGCTGGACGGCGTAAGCTGAGCATATCAAAAACTGCCTCTGTGGTCACGTGGGACTCGAGTAATCATCGCAGACGTGGCTCAAGCTTTGGTAGCACGCGTACTACGCTATTACTTACACCAACCAAAATCGGTACTGTACTCACCTCATCATCATCAGCAACACCTCTACGTCACTCTGCCACACTACGCAGCCACAACAATATGAACTATCAGCACAATGCGGGGAGGGGCGATAGCACGGGAAATATAGTTGAATTAAATAGATTACGTCCACGCTCGCGTACACCCCACTCTTCACCATGTCTGATGCAGCGTCATCAGACGACATCACATCATTCACGCAATTCAAGCGTGATATCGCGCGATTCCTCACGTCACGGACGCAACATCAAACTCGAACAGAAAGCGACGAAAGTGTTAGGTGTTGTATTTTTCACGTTCGTCATACTGTGGTCACCTTTTTTTGTGCTCAACTTGATGCCCACAATATGTGGTGATTGCGAAAATCAAATAGCTGGCTGGGTGTTCGATGTTGTGACATGGCTGGGTTATGCCTCATCCATGGTTAATCCCATCTTTTATACCATATTCAATGAAGTTTTTCGTAAGGCCTTCAAAAAGGTGATTCTATGCAAATATTGCTCAACGGCTAAGCAACAAATAAATACATAACAGGAATTGACATTCACCAAAAATAAAATCAAACAACAATCATCGGATGCCAGCGCATCGGGTTTGTTGCCAATACTCAAACGACGTAACTCTTCGAGTCGCAGTGGCAGTCGAAGTAGATAGACAATGGCGTTGGGCACAATTTGTGATGAGCAACTCTGAGAGCAAAGTACAAGCGCGTGGGGTGTATGGAAAATTAGTTTAATTTGTATGTGTAGGGAAAATATGTTGTCTCAAGTGTAGATATACATATTTGTTTAGACAGGGGCGTAGTCAGGCCTTGGTTGGGTGAGACGAAGGGGTTCATAGAATATAGACTAGCAAACAAGTTGTTAACAAAATTTTAGTTTACTTTTTTTACTAGATATTGTAGCAGCTTCCCCGTGTCAGGCGTAAGGGAACACAAAAACAGACAAGATGGGGTCACTGGAACCCACTTTAATTGAATTTTTTATGTAGATAGTGTGCTTTTTTAGGCTTTCTAATTGTGTGTTGCCACTTGTAATATTTTACTTAAAGGTTTCCATTTAATATCTTGTAATGGGTTGCCACCTACCTGAGATTAAAAAAGTAAAAATATGGCAATATGGGGTCAAATAGAAAGTATTTTTTTGTTAGACTTTCACTTAAGTATTGCCTAGTTACATTTTTTAAGTTACGAAATCTAATCTCTCCAAAATTGCAAAAGGGGGTAGCATCTTAACCCATTAATTGCCATGTATTAACCCATTAGTTTTTTATATTTTTATATACATTTTTTCTCTTTGCTCCAAAACCAAATTATTTTCATCAAAATCGCTACAGCTGCACTCAAATAACATACGAGAAGTGGCCTCCAGCTCTGTCACACTTATCTTCCACTCTCACCGCATACGCCTGTACTCAGATTCCTTTTAATCAGTAGCCTACGAATAGCCATAGCTTAGGTGGATGGGGTTGTCCTCTCAATCTTTACTTGTGTAGTCGTGCATATGCGCACATTCTTCAGCTCGAGTGCACATGTCATGATGGAAAATGTTGACTATTGACTATGTGACTTGTTTACAGATTTCGACTTACCTACACACACAACTATTCCTTCAATTAATTTCTCTTCATTTTCTCATATTTTAACGGTTTGGTATTCCCAAATACCTTTGCATATAAACACCGAATTATGCACAAACAATTACGCAATATTATTTTGGCTCTATGCAATGTTGGGGTCGTTCGGAAATGATGATACCTACTCGTATTGAGTTATAAAGTGGTTGAAATACTTGAATCTGTGAGTGATTGAGTAGTTGGTGAAATAGATTGGCAGAATAAATATTAGTTACCTTATATTTATGTTGGAATATGTGCATTAGGGTGCTACTTTATCTGGATTTCTTTCTTGTTTTTGTGTGTAAACAGAAAGAGGAAAATGAATATGTAGGCGAAGCCGAATAGAAATGAGAGCATGAGTATGAGTACGAGTACGAGAATAGGAATAGGAATAATAATACTTATACTTGTACTTATACTTATACTTATACTTATACTTATACTTATACTTATACTTATACTTATACTTATACTTATACTCTTTATACGAATATGAATACGAAAACGGAAACGAATACGAAGAAATATTTTTGGATGAGTAAATCTTCCTGACGAACCGTTCTATGGAGCTTTAGGCCCACTGCAACAATCCCAAGTAGATAGAAATGATTGTACGGACTGAGTTATACGGCTGATACATTAGCGCAAATTCCGAATTAACTGCGCTTTTGGGAGTTAACTTGAGCATAATCTTCATTATAAACTCCCAAAAATTAAGAAGATTTGAGCAGTTTTAAAAAATTTGCACTGGCAACACTCTGTACATAAATAAACAACAACACCAAGAAACACTAGGAAATTAAGGGTAGCTGACAGATAGGCGTCGCGCTGGTTTCTAAGATCCGACTTTCGACAACTAGATGTCGCTGAGATAGGTAAGAATGTAGTGCAATAACAACCAAAGTAGTAATTCTCAATGCTGTTAATCTTCATTTTTGTGTGTATCAGGGTAAAATTTGGATCTGATTAAAGAAGATTTATTGGAGATAATCTCCGTGTATGTATCCATAGCATTACAGTATTAAAGTATTTTCAAGATTATAGAGATGGTACTTAGGTATGTGTGTCTTTCTGGTCTAAACCTCTGAAGGATTCCATGTCAACATAACAAGCATATGGGCGATATCTTAGAAGCCTTATAACATTGGCAATGAATTAAAGTCCAGATTAATCCTTGAAGCCTTTCGTCTGGCAGCGGACGAGAGAACCCCCAGTGGGTTAGAAGGAACCGATGAAGTATGACTTGATAACACTTAGTGGTTCTAACTGTTGATGACGGACATGCCTTAATCAACTCTTTTCAACCTAAGAACTTTCATATATGGAATTCTTTATTTATCTCGATTATTTTGTGCCGTTACGTAGTACCGTTATGTGGACAAAATTATAATACCCTTGTACTAGTACTCGTATTAGTATTATACCTAGCGTATTATAAATTAATGCTTACTTTAACCTTCAAATGACATTCACCTTCAATTAAATCATTTAGGTGGCATTAATTACAAAATTATTGAGAAACAAAATTTAATAGGCTGTTTGCGGCTATTTTGACCTCCAATCATTTATATAAAAAATTTCTTTCCTGTTTGTAAAGCCATACACCTTTGAAATAATTGAGCCTACAAGCAATCTTAATAGCATGTTCAGATTGCGTGACTCCATTTGTGGCGACAATTTATTTGTTAATTCAAATATGAAATTTTTTTATGGTGGCCTCTATGCATTCACTCTACCATCACTAACATTAGGCTTACTTGTTGACGAAGAGAAGTAACTCCTACATCAAAGCCATACCCTCTAATTTTGACCGTTATGCACCAAAAACTATACTGATAAAGTTTTTTTTTTTTGATTATCCTTTAAGGACATGGAAATAATATCGGTCGAAATTGTTATCATTCAACTTTCTAAGAACCCGATGTATTGTAATCTAATAAAAGTCCTGAAAAAGTATTAACAAATATTTGAAGACTGAACAAACAAAACGCCTTAATTCCATTTTTCACCTTTTTAGTGTTTTGATGCAATCTGGCAGTTCAGACAACATTACACATGATGTACTCAATATAAACTACTAAAACGTCATACTCCCTGTAAAAAAAAAGATCCGTCAAAATCAAAATTTCGTACTAATCGGAAATATTTCCTTCTCATTTGTTTGTGAGTGCTAATTTTTGCACCAAAACAACTGGGCGAGGCTTATAACGTGCTGTAGATGTTGATAGTAGCTTTGTTTCTTGAAATCTCCAGCAAAGAACTGTCAGCAAAAGAGAGTCTTCTAAAAAGCTGTCAAAATCTCATTTCTGCTAATTTTTCGTCGAACAGGGTGCAGCAGAAACTTGCAGACAAAACAGCGGTTACGTTTCTGATTGGCTAACAATTTGAATTTACATTTTTTGTTGTTGTTTTGCTATCTCACCGATCAGCTGTTCCTGCTCGCTGGTTTCTGCTGTACGAAAAATCTCCAGCAATAACTTGCAGCGAATTGGCGCTCTCTCTCTCAATTAAATATCAAAAAGCTGCTGAATTCGCTGCTAATTTTTTCAAAAAACACTTTTTTAGGAATAATCATTCATAATTATTCATAATTAGCAGGAAAGGAACAAAGCTAGTATTGCAAGGAAAAAACGCTATGTTCAAACTTCAAATTTTACAAAAATTCAGCGATCTAAAAAAAAAAACAGTAAACTTTCTCCCCTTACCATCAAAACTATGCTTTGGTTAAGGTCAAGATTAGAAGGTCTTGGCCACTGCTGCACAAACGAGTACCTCTTCGATGATGGTCCCATTAGCATATTTGAAAACACTCAGCCATGCAAGACTTACAGCTACATACATATGCGTTTTAAGCAAATTTTAATATGCAAAACGCAGCCGCAAAATATGCAATATCCGGTACATATGCACCTGAGCGAGAGTCAAGCGTAGAAGCATAGCGAATATAGTCACATATATGCAAAAGCTGAAAAGTGAAAACAGAAGAAGAAGAACGAAGTTGCATTGGGCGCATTGAGTCCCATTAAAGTTTAATAGCTTTAATTAAGTTTACGCAGTAGCTTGGCTGCTGAAAGCATTAAGGGGACGACAAACACAAACGAGCAAGTACATATATACTCATATGTATGTATGTGTGTGAGAAAATGAACGTGACTTCAGTAGTCGTACAGGTAAAATCAGTTTAATCAACGGTAGTGTTACGCCTAACCTTCATACCAACGTGCTCAATTACATACAGACACAACTTTTCTATGCAACACTGCATCCCAAAAGAGAAAGCCAATTTCATTGCTGACAATGAAGCTGAGAACTTAGTTCATACGCAAACCAAGTTAAGTTGAGGAAATACAATAACAGTGCGTAACTCTTTCAAAAACACTCATATTTGTTATCTACCCCTGCAAAAGTTGTAAAAAGAGATTAACTCCAGCAGTCCAAATTAAAGCTTATTCAGAGAGGAAAAATTACGTAAAGATCTTCGATTATTCTCGTTACTTCTGTGCTATCTGTCATACTCTCACAGCTCGTGATCGCATATCCTCTCCACAAACGATATATTTTTTCCCGCTAGATGGCACTGCAGTCGCTTTATTTGCAAATAAACCCGCTAGGTGGAGCTCTAGTTCAGATATTCAGAAAATCCTTATTTATGGGCTGTGTTTGCTATTTTTACCGCATATATTCGTTGTAGAAGGAAAAGCTATGTTACAAAAAGTTATCTAGTTAGGTGACGCTGCGGTTGAGTTATTCAAAAAACCGTATTTATGGCCCCCGTTTTTTTTTTCAGTATCGCAAATAATATAAAACCATCAATATGTAGATAAATATGTACAAAATACAAATGTAAGTAAGTATTCACCCGGTAAGCTTTGTAAAATATTTGAGGGGAGAACAATCATAAACGCTTTAAATTTAGTAAGTAATATTAATAATTAACTTAGGTATGACTTAAATAAAATTTTGTGTTTATAATAAGTTTTCCTGTAAATATAATATTATTTCAATTAAAATGTGAAACCACAATTTTAATTTATTAGAAAATATTTGTTTAGTATCCATTTGAATTTGTAAGATTTAAATCTGCAAAATGAATTAATTTTTGAATTTAAGCAATTTATTAAAATGCAATTTTGTGTCATGCTAATCTGCAGGTGGTAGTTTAAATATTTTGTTTTGCAACAAACCGCAAGTTTCACATGATAGCCCTGTAGGAAATGCAATAAAGCATACAAAAATAACTTATAAAATTTAGACGCTTTATAAAAAAGCTCTTCTGAAAAAGCTGCTCAAAAAAGCTTCTCAAAAAAAAAGCTCTATGAAAAAGCTCTTCTGAAAAAGCTTCTCAAAAAAGCACAGCTGCCCGGAATTTATTTGTCGAATCCCACAGGATTTTTAAGTTTTGAGACTGACTTTACCTTCACTAGGATGTGTTATGAGGCATCCTTTTCAATTATTTTAAGCTTTTGAGTCACTCGCCTTATAGTACAGTTGTTTAACCATGCAAAACTATATTTCCTCAGTTAATATGTTTATTTTTGTAGTTAAATTTTTCCTACAAGGCAGCAATATCAAATGTAAATTTCTGTTCAAAAAGAGCTTACACACACCTGAAGCACAATATTAGTTCCTAAATTAATTAAGTAAATAAATATGAATTTTAATTCTCAGTTCCAAGAAAAGAATTTGCATAGTAAATAAATAGAGTTATATACATATATACATAAGTATCAGTTCGTTAGCAAATACATTTTTGTAATTTTGTACAAAATATTTTTAAATGAGATTTTCTAGCTAAGCAGAGAAATGTTTCCTAAAAAGCTTAAATGTGGAGCTTTGTGTGTATAAGTTACTAAATAAATAATAAATTAAATTATAATTATCAATAAATTTTAATTATGTATTATTCAACGTTATCTCCACTGGTAACTCTTAAAAATTTAAGGTTAAGTTACGTCATGGTAAATTCTTGTACAAATAGTTTAAGTAACAGCAATTCAGATCAAACTTGACAAAGTGTTTTGATTTTTCTTCCTGATATTTAAAACATAACTATGGTTTTTAGTAGGTAACATTTTCCAGTGTGTCTTAAGGCAAGATAAAATCAAATACACAGAGAAAAATGAGCTTCATTTTCAGAACGAATTTAAACACTGAAGATGGCGGATCGCCGAAACCGGTTTGTTACAAAACCAAAATTGAAAAGGAATGGCCACCACACTCTCTCACGTTGCTTTGTTGCCTTCACCGACAATCGAACTCACAATATTTGATTGCTGAACGCATGAATGCCATCGTGTACTGTTGGATTAACTGCAGCAGTATTTTGTTTCAACACAAAATTTAGTTTGATCAACGAAACCTCTGTCAATTCTACTAAATTTAATTGGATTATGCAATAAGTTGTTGAATTAACTAGAGGAAGTTGTTGTTTTAACACAAAATTTAGTCTAATCAACAAAATTCAATCAATTTTACAAAATTTCTACGACTGTTCAATCAACAATTGAATGCAGTTATTTCAACAAAAAATTCCATTGAAATAACCAAAATTCGATCAATGCAACAGAATTTGCTCAACTTCAAGATAACAGTACGAGATTGTTGATTTTACCAACGCAATTTTTTTCTGTGTATGTAATGTCTTACTTTTGGGTACATGCCTTTCACAATCGTTGCCACCTTGTCTTTCATGACCTTAAGTGTCATAAATTACAATTAAATATAGAGGTAAAATTAAATATGTATATAAGTGTGTGTAATTATGCTCCTAAGTATCATCAAAAACAAAAACAATTGTTAATCATAAATATGCATGTAATTAGTGTAAGCAAAACAAATGAGTTTCCTGTATGAACGAGCGAATAAGGAAATGATAAATGCAACACTTCGACTCAACAAACAATAACAAATTAATGGTGTATTAACCTCTACGCTTTCATAGAACAATGTGAGTGTGAAATTGTAAATAATTCATTAAACAAATATATGTATGTATGAGTGCATATATGAATATATGTTTAGAGGCATTTTTGGCGCATTTATCATAAATAACTAATACGTTTCAGAAATACATCTCATCTGTAAATAGCCAATTGCATTAGATATTACATACACATACGTAGATCGTACAGTAAACATGTATTGTATTCGCACAATTAAGTACCGAAATCTTTTTGTTAATATGTAAATGGGAAAACTTTCAATAATTTATTAAATAAATATTTTAGCGTCTGTAATAGTAAATTAACTCGACATTAGTTTCAATTTCAATAAATTATGGGTTTTCCTAATGAGGGTAAGTAATTAAATATCTGCGATTTAATGGTCCAATATTTCTACTCAATTTAGTTTTGATAGAATAGGCAAAAAAAATTTAAGTAATTAAATTAAAAAAAAAAAATAAAAATTAAAAAAAAAATAAAGTAGTTAAAATAATATGAATTAAATTAAAGTAAATTTTTTTTTTTTTTTTGTATTCTCGGGAGGAGGAAATGCTGGGTTTAAGCCCTCGTTACTAGATGCTCTAGCATCGGGACTCTCCGAGTGTGGGATTCCCTTCTTATCTTGAGGTATACCGCACTAAAACCTAACCTCCCACGGCCCGGACATTCTTC
>CAXKVI010000001.1:177765724-177833224 GCA_964058755.1 Campiglossa producta | reverse complement strand
AAATAAAATGAAAATGAGAACAGTGAAAGGAAGGAAACATAGATAAAGTAAGAGTGGCAAAAGGATAAAAGCAGACACAATCCAAAGATAACTAGTCGACATGTCTCAATGAACCAGTTGCCATTTATATTATGCATATTTCCTCCTTTTTTAGCGATAAGTTATTCCATCACGTTACCTTACTCAATTTGCGCCTCATGTGTCGACAGAAAAATAGCATTCACTTCACCTTTTGCATTTTCATATAATTTCTACTCAATTGGGCCGACAGTGCGTATTCGTAACCTACCTCTACTGTGCTCATGCTTGTTTGTGTATTTGAAGAGCACTATTAAAGCACATCAGAACGGATATAGTATGTGGCACGCACATGCATGCAGTAAACTTCGATAAACTCATGCATACGTACATATGTATCCTCGAATGTTTGTACATACACACACACTCACACGCACATTGGCCCATTGTGAATGCATTCTCTCATGCAGTCAAGTGTGCATTCGTTTGTCTGAAGTAGGCGTTCGAGAGTGAAAAAGTACCAATAGTTGAGAAGCAATAAAAATGCAATAAGTAGTGTATGCGCTTTTGGGTGTTGAATGCAGAAAAGGTGAAACACTATTTGTATTTTTCGATAACAGACAACGAAGGTAGTGGAGGTAGTGTTGTAATAATCGGAAAATATAGAAAATAAAATTAATAAATGCAAAAAAATTTAATGTGGCATGAATGAAGTGCTCACTATATACATATAAATAAAATTAATTGAAATAAAAATTAAATAAGATAAAATAAAATAAGAAAAACTAAAATAAAGTACAAAAAAATAAAAATAAAATTAAAAATTTAATTAAATTGAAAAAATATAATAAAACTGAAATAAAATAAAATGAATAAAATTATAATAAAAAAAAAAATGGTAAAAAAATTAAATTTAATAAAATAAAATCAAATAACCTGTTTATTTTTAATGCAAATTTGGGTAATCTTAAAATCCATTTCAAATGACGAAAAGTAAAAGAAATTTTGGAATAGAAGAGTAAGTCAAAAAGCAATCAAAAAATCCAATAAAATCAAGATATTTATAATATAATAAATCAGCCACCTCCGATTATTATGGTGTGTTCCAACTCAGCACTGACTTGACTGCTTACACACATAGACACATACATATAGTCAGGCTAAGTATATTTATACACCATATTATATGTATTTTTCGCACGCTGAAGAGAAACTAAATCTTGTCAGCATTTAATGAACATTATCAGATCTTGATTAATGATTCAAATAAAAAAGTAGGAAAGCAATGGAGTCGACTTCTTGATGCAGTCTAACTAATCCTAATTTGATTTTGGTAACAGCAAAACGATTACTGTTTATATAAGAATATATGTATGTATATTGTTTAGTAAGAGAGTGAAGTGTTAGAGAGGCATACATACATATATTTTGTCTTTCAAAGATATTACGTTAATCCAACAGCTGGAATAAAGGTTTAGTCTTCATAGAACTAAATAAAATGAAATTGAAAAAAATAAATAAAAAAAGAAAATAAAATAAAATTGAAAAAAATTCCAAAAATAAATTAAAATAAAATAAAACAGAATAAAATAAAATTTAACTAAATCAAAAATAAAAAAATAAATAAAAATTTAATTCAACTTAAAGAATAAAATAAAATTAAAAAAAAATAAAATAAAATAAAATAAAATAAAATAAAATAAAATAAAATAAAATAAAAAAAATAAAATAAAATAAAATAAAAGAAAAAAATAAAATAAAATAAAATAAAATAAAATAAAATAAAATAAAATAAAATAAATTTAAATAAAATAAAATAAAATAAAATAAAATAAAATAAAATAAAATAAAATAAAATAAAAAAATTTAAATAAAATAAAATAAAATAAATTTAAAAAAATTAAATTAAATTAAATTAAATTAAATTTAATTAAATAAATTTAAAAAAATTAAATTAAATTTAATTTAATTTAATTAAATTAAAGAAATAAAATAAAATAAAAAATAAAATGAAATAAAATAAAATAAAAAATAAAATGAAATAAAATACAAATTTAATTTATTATAAAAAATAAAATTGAATTATATTAAATAACAAATAAAATAAAAATATAAAATAAAATTTAATTTAATTAAAATTAATAGAAAATTTAATTAAAAAAGAAATTTAAATAAAATAAAATAAATGTTAATTAAATTTAAAAAATTAAATTAATTTAAATTAAATTAAACTAAATAAAAAAAATAAAATAAAATAGGTTTAAAAAAATTAAATTAAATTAAATTTAATTTAATTAAATTAAAGAAATGAAATAAAATAAAATAAAAAATAAATTGAAATAAAATACAAATTTAATTTATTATAAAAAATAAAATTGAATTATTTTAAATAACAAATAAAATAAAAATATAAAATACAATTTAATTAGATTAAAATTAAAAAAAAAAAAATTTAAAAAAATAAAATAAAATAAAATAAATGTTAATTAATTTTAAAAAATTAAATTAATTTAAATTAAATTAAATTTAATTTAAAAAATAAAATAAAATAAAATAAATTTAAAAAAATTAAATTAAATTATAGAAATAAAATAAAATAAAAAATAAAATAAAATAAAACAAATTAAATTAAAGAAATAAAATAAAATAAAATGAAATAAAGTAAAAGAAAAAATAAATTAAATTAAATATAAAAAAATTTATTAACTAAACGCTATTTTTTAGTAAGACACTCTAATGCACTTACATTTTACTAGTAAGAGAAACTTTTTGACGTACAAAAGCAGTAATTAATAATATGAGCTTATTGCTCGTTACTCCAATGGCGAGTCTTGACAACTGGGTGATAACCGTTTAATTAGTTGTATAAAATTAAAATATTTGCTTTTATAATCTTTACCTCCCCCCCTCCCCCTCCTTGCGCTGATCCTTCACCACTCAAAAAACTTTATAAGTTTAACTGATTTGAAACCAAAGAAAGCGAAATTAAAGCAAGATTATACATATGCTGCAGGGCGAACCAAGCAACATTGTGGTCGCTTTTGATAAATTAAAATACTATAACCCAGCAAGCGTCATTAAATGTGGCCAATATAAAAATCCATTGTGAAAGCAACAACTTCGGACACCTGCCGCAAACTATGTTTTGGGCGTCATTGAAAACAATGATGACGCCAATGTTTATGATGTGGTACAAACTGTAAGTGGCCGCATGGTTGGTTGAGTTGGCTGCATGAATAGCCGACGAAACGATGACTATGAAGCATACAACTTGCAACATATAAAAGTGTGTACGATGGAAGTATGTCCGCAAGGCTTTTGTGGTGCGTGAAGCCATTGTTGTGATAAAATTCATGTTCAGCTGTTGTTCATGTTCTAATACGCTCGGCTTTTCAGCTTTCACTACGTTCAATGTAATGTCTTTGAGCTAGAACTAATTTCTATCGATGACGCTGATGTAGGGATGAGGCGAATATATTTTATTATTTAGTGGGTTTCCATTTTTCCAGGCTAAAAACGCCCGAGGAACTACTCTTCATCTTCTTATATCTCTAATTTCTGAGTCCTGTAGGTCGATTCCCTAACTATTTTATCGCCAAGTGTTAGCGTTAATTCTGTTTAACGCCATTTTTATCGCTTTTCCCTATTCTCTAAGTGTTAACTACACTAAAAGTCGATAAACTCGATCAGCTGTTTTCGCTAACACTTTTATTGTAGCTAGTTATCGCGAATTAATTTGATGGTGTTTAAAAGTGTTTAATAGAAAATAATAAATTAGAATTGAAATAAAAATCTCTCTAAAGTTTGTGGCGCTTTATTTGGTGCGAAATATTGAAAATATGGAAGTGCGTTAAAGGCAAGTTAGAGAATCGCAGTTTCGTTAAGAACAAACGCCAAACCCTGGCGAAAACCTAAACGCTTGGCGAGTGGTTAAAAGTTAGGTAATCGGGCTACTGAAGAGCTAAGGAACGAACCCCACAGACTTTTATTCTGGAGTTGAATTATTTTAAAGTGAGTCGATCCGCGCGGCACCTGGCGAAGCTTCTGCCCCATACATTGCAAATCTATGGGGATGCTTACAACAAAATTCAAGTCTATAGCTCACAGGAAGATTACTTAGATGGCACGAATTTCTTGGACACCCCGATCCGTGCCAAAATATTCCACTTTCGCTACATACCAAATGTAATGTTCACGGATTTTACCACATCATGTTAGTGTTACAGCTTTACAGTGTTTTTGAAACCATGATAAGGTGGCGTTGAACAAAACACACCAAAATTAATCCACACACGGTTGAAAAAATGAGCCTAAATTTTAAACCAGTCTAAAGTTTACGTTATCGGTTTAAAATTGAAACTTTTCGGTTTAAAATTAAAACCTTTTCATCCCACAATTTTTGTTTTGTTTTCAATAATTTTTGAAAGCTTATTTAAGATTGAAACCCCATTCATTTAACCAAATTTTGAAACCAAATTTGGTAGTCCAAAAAAGTTTTAAATTTAGACTCAAATTTGTAACCGTGCACGCACCGATAATGGATAGAAAAGGAGCCACTACAACCTTGTCATGTAAGAACTTAGACATAAAGGAATGAACGTACAATTTTTCTTAGAAGGCTTGTTTAGACTCTAAACCTTAAACTTTAGAGTAAAATATAAAAGTTTAAAGAATATGACAGGATATTCCTGCACTGAACGTATTGGCCGTGGTCCTAAAACATGGGTCGGCAGATTTGTAAATGCAGGTGTATAAGTGAGAACGCTTATACACGCGCTGTGATCGTCCGAACTATATTTTTAACATTCGCTGACCAAACAAACGACACCCCCACGCGATGTGGTTTGGTAAACAAAGAGCGCAACGTGCCCGTGTGATGAATCCGACTTGTTTGAATGATCTTAAGATCTATGAGGCGCCGGTGCTTGTCCTAAAAGAACAGTGAATTGGGTGCTTAGTAAGCGATGTGTCAATTGATTACTTTTGAGAATCAACGAAGACATATTTTTTTTTTAAATTTTTTTATTTTTTTATTTGTTTTTTTTTCCTCTTTTATCTTGTATTTTATTTCTTTCAATTTTTTTTATTTTTTTCACTTTATATTATTTTAATTAAATTTATTTTATTTTATTTTATTTTATTTTATTTTATTTTATTTTATTTTATTTTATTTTATTTTATTTTATTTTATTTTATTTTATTTTATTTTATTTTATTTTATTTTATTTTATTTTATTTTATTTTATTTTATTTTATTTTATTTTATTTTATTTTATTTTATTTTATTTTATTTTATTTTATTTTATTTTATTTTATTTTATTTTATTTTATTTTATTTTATTTTATTTTATTTTATTTTATTTTATTTTATTTTATTTTATTTTATTTTATTTTATTTTATTTTATTTTATTTTATTTTATTTCATTTTATTTTATTTTATTTTATTTTATTTTATTTTATTTTATTTAATTTTTTTTTTTTTTTTTTTATTTTATGAAAATGTTTTTTTTTGAGAAAAATTTACCTACGTGCTGCAGGAACCAGACAAGCCGACATATGTTTCGATGATACTGGAGTTACATCTCTTCAAGGACTTTTCTTCCCGGCATTGTGAGAGTCGAACTCACAACACTGTAGTGACATGTATGCTAGAAGGTCTAGCACCTTAGGCCACTACCCAGCTTGAAGGTAAACCCTTCTCAGTGTCCATTTATGCATATATTTATACTTCCATATAGAACATTTCTTTAATTTCAATGCTAACTTATATGAAAGATTTGCGAATTTTAGGACTTGGTGTGAAACCTATGAAAGAATGTTCTATGCTTAATTAAGCACGAAGCTGGGTAGTGGCCTAAGGTGCTAGACCTTCTAGCATACAAGTCACTACAGTGTTGTGAGTTCGACTCTCACAATGCCGGGAAGAAAAGTCCTTGAAGAGATGTAACTCCAGTATCATCGAAACATATGTCGGCTTGTCTGGTTCCTGCAGCACGTAGGTAAATTTTTCTCAAAAAACACATTTTCATACAATCCCGAAAATTGCTTGTAAATACCGTTGGTATTTACAGCAATAGACTACAAGTCAAAAGGCAACAAAGAGTTTTTTATTTTATTTTTTTATTTTATTTAATTTTATTTTATTTTATTTTATGTTATTTTATTTTTTATTTGTTATTTTTAATTTTTCCAAAATTTTGTTCTTATTTCATTGTATTCAATTTTTTGTTTTATTTTATTTTTTTATTTAATTTAATTTTTTTTTTAATTTTTTTTAATTTAATTTTATTTTTTTTTAATTCTATTCTTTTCTTTACTAAACTATGTTCTTTTTTTAATTTTTTTTTATTTTTTGGTTTTTTATTTTTTTGTTTTATTTTTTATGTTTTTTCTGTGCAGGGTAGTCACATCGCCGTTTACATACACATATTTTTTACACACATAAATGTGTCTTCTGTTAAAGGTTTTGAGAATTTTGAAAAGGCCCATTCGGTTAAATGTGGTCTCTCTAAGGATCTCGGACACCACAAAATTTGTACGCATGAATTATTCATGAAAACATAGGAAAATACAGCAGGCACAGCCACCTACATGCACACATCTACCTATAGGTGAGTGAACCACACTAATAATTAAACTAACAAAAACAACAAAATTAGCATTTCTATAAGGAATGTCAACTGAATGATGAAGCTGAATGAGGTTTTGGACCAAAACAGAGCGCATATACCCAACCCACATGCAAACACGCATGCACACATATCTATGGCTTGATTTGAAACGAAAAAGGTCAACAATTTTATTAAGAGCAACAAAAACAAAAAGGGTATAATAGTCAGCTTTCTCCTACATGGTACAATCTTAATTCAAGCATGCACCCAACACAGTTGAAACATCAACAAGAGTTACCCAGCATGGAAATCAATAACTAATGACTGAGTTTTCTTTATCAGAACTAACTAGAGCTGTGATGCCAAATACGTCAGTTGCGTGACGTACGTCACTTTTAAAGCAAATTCTATTTTTGACGTTTCCGTCGTATCTGGCGTTGCGCATACAGACACCCGCAGTCTACTTTGCTGTCAGTTATTTCGACATAGTGACGGACTGATTCTGCTGAAAGCTTTACTCACGCCTTTCGGATCGTAGTTCGACAACCTTCCTGAAATGTAGTTCATTCAAATAACCTAGTTCAGTTTGATTAATAAGTTGAAAAACTACAACAAGTTTGGATCACCTGTTTCTATATTTGACAACGAGGTGAGTTGCTAGACGTTTTCAAATAATATACTTCAAAATTCAATTGAAAAATTGTCACAGAAAAATGTAGTTCACTTTAATGAACGAACTTTCAAGCTAGGTCAGTTAAAAGATCTAGTTCATTAGTTCAAAAGCTAACCTCACTTTTCGATAGGACATGGTACTTGAGTTAAACCTTTCAGTCTGCCAGGTATCTTGTTTAGCTATGAATTGTTGATTTTTTTCCCGACTAGTTCATTTACTACTGGGGGAATACGTTCATCATATCTATGTTTGATTAAATGTATTTCATAAAGTTTTCTATTCAAGTGAAATGTTGAATAGTCAATGGTTTTGTGGAAACATTGTATACGCTCTCCCATGGCTAACTCTACACATTTTGCACTCGAGTCTCGAGTTTATGGAAAATGTCAATGAGGTCACATCAACAAGTTCGTCGAGTATGCTCATTACAAATACATATGGGTAGGTTAGTTTGTTGCATTGGTATGCGTCCGTTAGCCCAATTAGCTAATGTGACACTAATGTAGCGGATATATGGCAGTGATGGATTAACTCAATGTATTCACTAATGGTACCTGGTGGTAAAGCTGCAATTACTATTTTCATTCATACTGAGTGTGATGAGGTGGAGTGAGGTATTCGAAGGTTGTTAATGTCAGCTAATAACTTTAAATCAAGCCTGACCATTTTTCGTTGGTTGTTTGGTGGAAATGCATTAAACATTTTTTTTTTGACACATACGTATGGAGAAAAGCACTTTCACTCTGAGCGAAGAAAAAGTTGGGTTAGGATTTTAAAAGAGGATGTGAAAGCATCCAATAGGCGCATTTCACGGTTGGGCAGATTGTGAAGTGAACTACAACTTTTAATGTCAACTTTGCTAGTAAGAATTTATGTACGATATTTTTAAGCGTATGGCAACTCACTTGTCTGTCATATATTGAAACAGCTGATCGAACTTTGCGATAGTTTTGCAATATTTTATAACTCATCATATTTTGCAAGATTAGTAGTTCACATGCAATAGTAAGGTTTTAAATTATGTTTTTTTTATAAATTAAGCTCTTGAAAGTGATCATGTGTAATGCTGCTTTCATATGCCGAAACTAACTGCAATATGGAACCATTTTAAAGAAAGTGGGGATGTAAAGAAAATGGAATGCAAATACTGTGGAACCATCATAGTCTCTTCAGGGATTTAAGACACCACGGCTTTGGCCACGGTGTACGAATGAATGAAGATGCTCCGGCCCAGAGAATAGTCTTACCGGCACCTGGCAGTGGAAGTAGAGGAAGAGGAAACCGTCCCTCCAATGGAAAGACTAAGTGGAGAGCGATTTGCAAGCCCGCGGTGTGTCCACTTAGCTCCAGTTGACCCGAAGAAGAAACGACTGGCGAGACTGGATTTTGAGACTATAAACTTCTTTTAGAGCTTCGTTAGGGGAAAGCACAAGAGCTAAGAGCTTATGTTCGTAGTGCAAATTACAGTTATATAATTATCGCCATTGTCATTATTTGAATAGGTATTAGACTTGAATATCGGACTATGGATATCGGACTGCTTCCGAACAAACAGCGGAGCTAATGCATAGGGTATTTTCGCATGGATGCAAAAAGGATGATGAAATCGGGAAAAGCAACACCCCACCAAGGGCAAGGATTGGATACGCCCCGGTATATGGGTAGATCGTTTTTAAGCAGAACCTGGTTCAACAGATGAGCATAACACGATGTGAAGCCAGCCGGCCTACCCATTTGGTCCTAAAATAAATCGTGAAGCCAATTTCCCTACCGCATGTCCCTTTCTAGTTCATCATAAAATTATCCCGTATCCGCGTCGTCCATCCCTTTTGATAGTTTACTTCTCCCTTATTTATTGAACACAAAGTAAGGCGTTAGTGGCAACAACAAATCTACGCTGTACTTCCTTCAACCTTGGCAACTTCACATTATTCATGCAAAGGAAATGTCAGTTTACCAGACCCATTATCATCTTTTCATCAATTTTTACTTAAGACATTAACATACATTTTTTTAACCCACACCACCTATACGACCCAAAAGGTTTCATTTACACCATTAGTTGGCTTAAATTTTTATCTACATAAATGTTTACCAAGCCGAAATTTATATTCAAATCGCCACAAATTGACAACAAAATCGGCATTTACTAGCTTCATTGTGGCTGAGCATGCTTGTTAAACGAAATCGAATAGGAAATAGATTAAATTGTGTTATTTACCATCCGTCTCAATCGAACGGTATGCGTGTAAAGAAAATTTATGCGACCAACCCTCGGCGTAATCGAGTTCCACATGAATACACGACAAGAATCTGATAATAATTTATGCAAAAAAAATGCGTACATACATATGTAAGTAGGTCCGAACCTTAAGGACTTACCTACATTAGACCGAGCGATTTTTTTTTTCTATTTTTGGCAAATATTGAAAGTGACATCTTGATATCAGAAAACCATACCTTTGTGGCCTGATTTCTCGGGAACCGTCAATGAGGAAAATTTCTTTTCCAACTTTTTTGTTGGAAATTTAATTTTCTACAAAACTGTATGCAGCTTAACTGATAGACCTCAGAAGTTTAATATTAATATTTGAAAAACTATATACATATATGGGTGTTTCCGAAAATGTGTCAACCAAAGAGAAAAATTTGAAAATGAATCTAGGCTCAACTTTTTGATACCATCACCTTGCAAAATTTGATAGATATTGGAACACCCTTTCTGACAAAACTTAGGTGTTTCCTACTATCATCAATGATTTTTTTTTTTGTGGCTGAGGAGTTTTGACTTTTGAAATACATCTGCGAATTTCCGACAAAAGCGCCTGGCAAAAAATTACTTTTACAAATATCTAGCCATAAGTCGGTCTTATGTTTCTCGTCATCCTGATCATTTCCATATACTTATTGATGGGTCTATCTCTTCTTCTTCTCATATTTACAAACATCGGACCAAAGTTATAATACCATTTCATGTTCATGAAAGGTATAATTATTCTGATCCAAAGCCTACTATAGGTTTTATACTTAAAATAGTGTGCCAGGACGGAACGTCCGTAACGCTGGAAACACCCATATATAATTTTAAAAAAATCCCAGCCTAATATATGTACCTCTGCCTGCATACAAGCAGTAAAACTTGCGAAGCAGTCTCCAAAAATCCAGTCTGATACATTCTAATGATAATTTTTTTTATTACTTGAGAAAACGACCCGTACTGGTTTCAAAAGCGAAAGTTGAAATCAAGGACTGCAACCGAGACCGAAACCGCAAGCGATTAATTTTTTAAAATCTAAACCGAAACCGTAACCATTATTTTGGTCTGAAAACGAAAGAAAACGAAACCTTTTCAAAGGCCAGAACCCGTTCTATGAATTTTTTTAATCGTCGCTCGGCGCTCAATACCGCGTATTTGCAAAAAACAATACCGCGTACATATATATCAAAATTTCTAAAATGGAGATTTCATTACCCTGACTAGGACTCATCGGCCCTAAATAAATAAAATAACTTTTGTGGAACCTATAGATAATCACTTATCTAATTTTCTACTATCTCAAGAGACATCACAACAGACAATTTCATTACACAGCACCATCTACTATCTGAAGGTATCTATAAGAAAAAATCTGTTGTACTCTGATTTCCTTCTAATTTATTCTGCTGGGTTTCCTATGTATTACAAGTTTATAAATGTAATGCATACGAATGACGGGTATTCCCTTACTTCCTGTTGATTTTTGCAATTGAAACCGTTTTTTGCACATCCTTTTCTGCATGTTGTTGTTGTTTATATCGACTCTTTAAGGTAACTGTGTCTTGTTGTCTTAGAACTTGTGGGTTTTTGGTTGCTTCCTGTTACAAATTTACTGATTTGATAAGGCAAACTTGTAGACTAATAAAAAGGAAACACGTTTCACACCCAAATTTTCTATGATTTAAAGATTTTTCCTTTTTTTCTTGATGAGTGCCGCTCTTTTGCTCTTGGGCTTATGTACAACAGACTGGACCAAATGAAAAACTTTTTTTATCTATTATCTATTATATATAAATGCGCAAAGCTTAACAGTTTCTCCCTTTTTTGCAATAACCACAATTCTAAGGTATATAAAATTTGATATGTATCGATAGGTCTCGCCGAGCAGGGTGTGCGACAACAAGCCAAAAATTTAACAAAAATTAATTATAATATGATTTGAAATTCACACCACTACAAGTGCTAAACACGCATTCACTTTATAGAGCCGATGTTATGTGTGTATGTAGGTAGACTTGCATTGTTGTGCTTGCATTCATTGCAGTTGGGGAGAGTACGAGTGTGAGTTGTTTTGTTGGCAGCAATAATAAACCTGAGCCAGCCCGTCAACTTTATTGAGTGAAGAAAATCTGTGAGTGGGTATTCATAGAGGCAAATGCTTGCTCAGATATGATGTTTTGAAAAAAAAAAAAGCACAAATAAACTAGATCAAGCACAAGGCCCTTCGTGGCTAGGCTTAGTGAAATAAAATAAAATGGAAAATTGATAAAATTAAAAAAAAAAGTAACTTAAGAAATAGAAAAGTGATTGAAAGTAAAAAAATAAATTTGTTGGAAATGAAAGGAAAGGAAATAATATAAAATAAATAAAAATAAAACAAAAGGAAATAAATAAAATATGAAAGAAAGGAAAGATTGGGAAAGGAAAGGAATGAATAAGAGGAAAATAAAGGTACGTTACGGTAAGGAACGGAAAATATTAGAGAAAAATCAAAGTCAAATAAAGGTAGGGAAAGGAAAGGAACGGGAAAAAAAGGAAGGGAAGAAAGGAAAAGTATGTAGGTAAAGGAGTGGAAAAGAGAAGAAAATAAAGAAAGACAAAGAAAGGAAGGAAGAGAAAAAGAAAGGAAAGAAAAGTTAGCGAGAAGGAAGGTATGGAAAATAAATGAAAATAAAAATAAAGAAAAATAAAGGAAAGAGAGGTAATGAAAAGCTAAAAAAATAAGTAAAGGAAATTAATGGAAAAGAAAGAAAACTAAAGGAGTTACGAAAGGTAAAAAAAGAAGGTAAGGAAACGGTAGGAAAGGAAAGGTAAGAAAAGCAAAGGTAATGGAAGGAAAGGTTAGGAAACGAAATGTCAGGAAAAGAAATCTAAGGAAAATAGTGAAAGAGAATAAAGGTAAGAAAATAAAAGAAAAGAAATGAAATGAAAAAAAAATTTATAAAATGAAAGGAAACTAAAGCAAAGGAAACGAAAGGAAAGAAAAGAAGAGGAAAATAAAAGGAAAAAAGAATGTAATGGAAATGGAGAGAAAGGTCAGGTAAGAAAATAAATGAAACGAAACGAAAGGAAAATAAAAGAAAAGAACAGAAAAGAAAGAAAGAAAAAAAGGAAATAAAAAGAACTGAAAGAAGAGAAAAGGAAAAGAACGGAGAGGGAAAAATAGAAACGGAAAGAAAAGAGAAGGGAAGGAAAGAAAAGCCAAAGATATAAATTGAGATGAAATGAGAGGAAAGGAAAGGAAATAAAAGCAAATGATAGCAAAGGAAAGGAAAGGAAAGAAATACGTATGAAGACGAACTAAGAAGAATAAATAATTATCAACATTGAAACTATATTACTGAATGGTCTAAAGAGGGAGGAAAAGGCAAAATGAATAGGAATGTATAGAAACCAAAAATATACAAAATATCAAATGGAAAATTTAAGAAATATCAAAAAGGTAGGAAAATAAAACAAGGTTTTGTGGTTGAATTTCAACCACTGGGCGAACTCTAGGTATATATAAATGCGCAATGCTTAAAAGTTTTCTCCCTTTTTTGCAATAACCACAATTCTAAGGTATATAAAATTTGATATGTATCGATAGGTCTCGCCGAGCAGCCTGTGCGACAACAAACCAAAAATTAACTCTTTATTAAAAATTTTCAATAATTATATTTTATCCTTAATTCAAATTAGCAATTCGAACGGATATTCTGTATCAAATTTAGAAGAATTTTATTTACATAAAATATCTCTAAATTTTATTTACATAAAATATTATCTAAGCTGTGGTTAAATGGTGGGCGGCGAGCAGTTTATTATTATTGTTGTTGTAATATTATATGGTTGAGGGAGTTGGCCGGGGTTGCCGGTTCGAATCCCACCTCAACCAAAGTCTTTTTAATTTTATTTATTTTATTATTTTTATATTCCATCAAGTCTCATGGACTGTGTTTGGTTCTTTTTAATTATGGGTATGTACCATCAAGTCTAGTGGACTGTGTTTTGGTATTGACACTCTGTATGTATTAATTGGGGCGAGCACTTTGGCTCTGAGAATGCACCGTTGGTTATTCTCACTTCCTTAGAAAACCCCTCAAAATTGTTGGTGGTGAGCACTTGGGCTCTGAGGCATTGGCGGCTATTGGCTTACCCCATTTTGCTTGTGAAAAACCACTTGTGTTTTGTTACACCTTATATTTATTATTTGGTGGTGAGCACTTGGGCTCTGAGGCATTGGCGACTATTGGCTTACCCCATTTTGCTTGTGAAAAACCACGTTTTGTGACTGCGACTATAAGCTATGTATTCCGAATATTCCATAAATTATCTGCGAATTACAATAATATGTAATGCAGATGAAATAAACGAAACCATGTTATGTCGCTTAAACAAATATCTCTAAATTTGCTACAAAATTTCCTTTCATACTGCTGATTTGAATTAAAGGGAAATACAAATAAAAATTTAAAACAAATTTCAATTTTTTTCGTAAAGATTTTTAAATTGAAAACATTTACGCAATCCACAACCTCCAGTATTTCGTGCTTTTTGTCTATTTTTCAAAAAAAAAAAAATAGATTGGAAACCGTGGAAACATACAACAATAAACGAATACGACACCCCTTGTGAATTGCCCAATTTTTTTCAAGTGGTTTAAAATATTTTTCAGTGAAAAATAGTAACCAAGTGAAAATAAGTAACCAAGTTTTGTTGGAGTGTAGGAGCACACCTTTAGGGCCGCTTGCATAAAAGCTGATAACGACTAACCGGAGTTTAATTGACGTATTTTGTATGGTTAGCTGTCAAGTTAATCACCGATTAGGCTTAATCGGCTTTTATGCAAGTGGCCCTTATACTATGTACACACTAGCGTGTTTTCGAGCTCATTCTGGTTTTCGAGGCAAAACATGCTGAAAACCGATGTTTTCGCCATACAAAATGTTCAACCGAAAACCTGCGAAAACATCATGTTTTATCCCAAAACATCAACGAAAACCTTTCACAATTGGTGTCGGCTCTAAATTTTATCGGTAATAATCGAAAAACATACTGTCACATATCTGATATGTCAAATGTTTTCATTTTGAATTTCGTCGCTCGAATTTATAAAAAATCAAAATGAAAATGTTTGTGCTATAAAGTAAATTTTAAATAAGTACGCTGACAGTAAAACTTAAAATAAGTATATAAAATATAATATGTATGTTCACAAAATTTTAATTATTTTTTCTCACAAATCACAATTTCTAGAACAGCTGATTACTGTCAAATGAAAACAAGAATAGCAAGTATGAACGCACCTGTTTTATGTGAGATGTTTTACACGAAAACAAGGTGTTTTCGCTTCAGTGTGAACATGATCTTAGGAATGAATACAGCGACGAGTGCGACATCTAGCTAGTGATTGCGTCAACACTATCGATTACAGCAGAACTCATATCGAACAACAGCTATCGACTATCGACTATGTGTTTGCATTTATTTTAGAGTTGGGAATTTTAGTTCTTAAAGTGATCAGAGATTTCGAACTAGGTCACCAAAACGAACTAGTTCGTATTGACTTTGTTTAGTTCATTTAGTTCAATTATTTGTATTTGTTTCCCTTAGGAATTAACTGTTAAACCACGTCCAAAAATGTTGGGAGGTGTATCAAAAGATGCCTTTTAGCCTCAATAATCCAAAGGCGCGTCGTTTGATATCTCCTCCTACACTTTTCAACGTGTTTTTGATGTTGACTTTTAAGGGAAGCAAATACCACCTTACGTACGGTAGTACAAACCCTGCTAACCAGCAGCGGATAAAAAAAATACTTGGTCGCGCTTACCAAAAAAGTGGGTAAAATAGTGGGTAATTTTTTCAGCGAGGTTCTTTTTCTACCCATGTTGGAGTTGCTAATTCGTGTCGAAAATTATCGAATAATGCGTTGTTATTTCGATACCTACTCTTTGCCACAATCACTTTTGGTTTTGCAGAGAACTAATTTGTTTACAGCATGGCTAGCCTTGGTTGGCAGGGACTTTAATTTAGCGTTTTGCTTTCTCGGTATTTTCTTATGCTCAATAAATTCTATAAATTTGATGAAAATTTTACATAGTTCAAGTAGTTCATTTGAAATTTAGAACTAGTCTCCGCGATAACTTCCATGATCTAGTTCAATGAACTAATTAGTTCATGAACTACCCAACACTAGCTTATTTGTTGAGTGCTATGTCTAGATTTTTAATGCGGTGAAAAATAATAGTTTTTATTCATCTCCAAGTGTTTAAAAAAAAAAGGTGTCGCTAGCATCTTCAAAGCAATGCAATCCACGGATATTCCATCCTCAATGTCTGACACGCGCACGGAATGTGTCGATTTATCAGATTATTGTCGTTTGTGTCTGCAATTGCCAGACGAGTGTGATTTACTGGACCTACAACTTATCTACGATGAGGATGAGCACCTAAGTTACCATGATTGTTTTACAATTTGCACACAAATTGATTTACGTGCTGGCCACACACTTGCGCCACATCAGCTCTGTAAATCGTGTGGTTTGGAATTGCAAGTGGCCTACGATTTTCACAAGAAAGTGGAGGAATCCAAAAAGTTCTTAGTACAGTTTGAGAAGTCAGCAACAGCGCACAATGTTACCGAAGCAGCAGCAACAACAACGCCACCAATAGAAGAAGAATCCGCGCAACACCAACCTGCAGAAACAGAAGTTGTTGATGAAGCTCTACAAGAACAACATGAAGATAGATATGAAATCGAAGAATATGAAACAAAACACATTATTCCTGAAGTTTTAAATAGTCATGATACATCTATGGAATATGAAGAATTGGAGGAGCAAGTTGATATTCTTGATGAATATCAATCGGTGAATCACTTTGTTGAAGGTAAATTCGCTCTTGCATCTAATATTTACTTATTTATGTAGAATGTATGTAAGAATGTCGGGATATAGAAAAGTCTACCGCTGTTATAGTAATAACACCTATCCTAATTATTCGGCTCAAATCATTGAATGGACCGTGGCAAACCAAACAGGGCTAAACTGATATTAGCAATCTATTCATCATCATCATTTATTGGCGCTTAACCGCCTAAGCGATTTTGGCCGTTTCGTATCAAAGCACGCAATCTATTGCCAGGTATGAATCCTGTACGCTCCGGACTGAGCACCTTGTGGTAATAGCCCAAATGCCATGGGAAGGATTTCGATGACCTCGAAACCGCAGAGGATGCTGATTTTAGCCGCCCCACACGACAGGAGCTTAGAATATGCCCGATGTAGGTATTCCGGTCGTAAGAGGCGACTAAAATCCACGAAATCGTTCCCAAGACAGTCGGGAAGTACCGCAAAGGAGCACTGGAATGTACCGGATTCATCCGGCAAAAGATTGTTAACATCCGTACAACCGCTGTCTGGTCTGTCATGCAACTTTTTATAAGTGGATCTTCCTACTAGGCAGGGCAAAGAATGTTACAACAACAACAACAGGCATACCGGCATCACTTCCCAAAACCTTCGGGGAGTGTTTTTACTGTTAACAACAAGTCGGGGTGACCCTGTCTGACGTTTACGCAGGGCTACACCTGGCTACAACAACAACAACAACAGGCATACCGACTTAGGATCTATTCTAAGCATGTACTAGTCCTCATGCTCCTAACCTAATATTTTCATCAATACCTTTTAGTAAAAGTCCTACGAAACTGGCTAGCCAATAGGGTTGATGTTTGTAGTGATATCGTAGCTCGTTTTAAAGTCAGCATAGATTTTCACTACGAGCCCATGAACGTTTCTTCCACCACCATGTTTCATCGTTCTGGTCTGACGATCTAGGGATGCAGTGTTAATTATTGGGTAACTTTCCAACACCACCAGAAAGGTTGCAGATGTTGTTGTTGCAGATCGTAGGTAGCTCTAATTTGCGGGATCGTAAAAGTACATTTCAGGTGGGAAGGGAAAGGGGAGCCGTTTCAAAAATTGGATATGTTGCCAAAAAAGTACAGAATCGGTTCTGAAGTACGGGTTACGTTAGATCTCAAGTTGAGAACTAAGGGCTTCTCAAACCTCAAGCGGAACAGGAAAACCACTTGAAACCGATGGCGTTCTCAAGCAAAAGGCCATTTTTTATATGAAAAAAACGCTATTTATCAAGTTGAGAAAGGGATAGTTCTCCAAGGTGTCCACGAGGTGAGGGAATCGTGACGCGTTAGACAGGGTCACTTCGATATGTATTGCTCTTGGCCGAGTCATTATAAAAAAAAACAACCCGGGTCGTTTCGGTACGAAGGGTATTGTACAGGTACAAATACCGTTCTCGCAGAACCGGCAATACGTGCGGGTTAGGGGTTTAGAATATGGCCGAGGTACATAGGCATACTGGTCACAAGAGATGATTAATATACACATAGGTAATGACGTGCTAACTCTATGGTTGATCTATGGATATGATGCCTCTCACGTCTCATTACCCATCTTCCACACGGATGGAGGGATGATATGGCCTAGAAGGTTCCGCTGGTCATACGAAATCGCTACCACGACAATCGGGCAGTACCGCAAGAGAGTACCGGAGTGTTTTTCTGTAAACAACAACAGAAGGTAATGACTAACTATCGTCAGATTTCAGCCGTTACGAACTAGATGATATTGGTAGTAAACCTTCGATTTGGTTTCGCCTCGACCTCTTCAAAAAGAAGAAGTGGTTGTTTGGGATATTGTATATACATTATTATTTTATTATTAACCTTCGGCCGGAATCGGCATAGTTCGGTTTGGTACGATTCTATCTGAAATTCGATGTTGGATGTTCTTTATAAAGTTGATTATCCCCTGATAAATTAAAACTTTAAAATTTTAATATGAAATAGTTTGTAATGTTTCCTCAATTGTTTATTGAATTAAATGAAACTTGATTTGAAGATAATAAAAATTTGCAATACTTTGGAACGTTTTCTCGAATAAACCACCGTTAAAATTTTAAAGTTGAAAATAAAACTAGATAAAGTAGTAAATAATAATTCTAACTAAAATTTAATTCATTAAACAAACAGATACGGAAACAGTACAAGTTATAATCGACGAAGAAGACGAAAGCAGGTGCGAAAAGATAATTCCAAGTGCTGATAATGAAGTTGATTCAATAATTGAAAACGAGTATGAGTCTACAACAAACGAAGACGAAACTAGCAGCAAAACTAATAAGCCTACTATTGAAGAAATTCAATTGAGTGATAATAAACAAGTTAGATTAATTACATTTCAATATGAAGAAATTGAAAACGATGCTGAATCAATGCAGAATACAAATAAACAAACAAACGAACAAGTTCAAATACCAGGAGACGACTCAGAATCAGTTTCAGTTATTACAAAAACTGGCGACCTACGTCGCCGCAAACGTTACAATGGCGAACATAGCTGTGATTGTTGCAATAAAGTTTTTAAAAATCGTTCGCGCATGCTCACACATCGGCTTTCGCACGAAGTGGATCGACCAAAATATGAGTGCGAAGAATGTGGGCGTCTCTATGCAACAAAACAAGCCAAAAGCGTTCACATGAATATGACGCATAATAAAACCGGCGACGGTCTTAGGTGTCCCATATGTGACAAAGTTTTTGTTGTAAAGAAATTACTCGATATACACGTACGCTATCATACGGGCGATTTTCCATTTGTTTGCGATTTGTGTGGACGCAAATTTGCCCAAATGTGTCATTTGACTACGCACAAAAATGTAAAACACAATAGCGCCCGCTATACATGCGAACATCCGGGTTGTGGTAAATTTTTCACTTCATCATCATCGTTGCGCAATCACGAATTCCTGCATAGTGAAATGCCATTCGAGTGTTCGTATTGTAAGCGTGGCTATCCGGCAAAGTCGAAGTGAGTTCTCTAAATATTGCCGAAATGTTTTAGAAGAAATATTTTTATTAACTTTATTTTTTTCTTTCTAGAATAAAAGTGCACATACGGCAGAAGCACGGCATTGAGGCGACGTCCGAAGAAATCGAAGATATGCGTAAATTCCATGTGATGCGTTCGAAGCTGAATTTAGTTAAGATAACTGAGAATGATTAGTTTAGTAAGGATTCGCTTTAAATAAAAGTCGTCTAAGTTAAATACAAGAAAATGTAGAAATTGTTATTATTTTGTGCTGGTTTTAGATTAAACGCAATTGTTTTTTAAAAAAAATCGATTTCCATGATTATTTTTGAGATTGCTTCCTATACTACAAGGATAAGCTTCAGCTAAAAACGTTTGGGTTACCACCTTTTATAAAAACAGATTCTTAAACTAGGAAATGGCCTTATCGACGCTTTTTTTTCGGATTTTTACCTATAATATCAGGATCATTTTTAGCAAAAAGCAGTTTGGGAATTCTCACTGCAAAAAATATGCAGAGTTACCACAATTCAATAAAGCTGTCAGAGGAAATATTGTGTTTAAGGTTGCCACCATTTCAAAATGGATTTCTTGATTAAATTTTAATTATCATAAAATACATAGAATAGGTTTTGCTTTTAATGATTGGTTTTGTCCTTCGTTACCTGATTTTCATATTTTTTTATTCTTGTGCATATAGCTAATTATAAAGATGAGAACGTTAGCAATGCTATTTTAAAACAACTGCATGAAATAAGAAAACAATTGCAAAAAAGTGAAGTGACAAACAAAAACAATTTAACCAAGTTAACCGAGGAGATAATATCGCTAAAGAAAGAAGTAACTGCAACTGATACTTCGCTATTACCACCTCTACCATTTTTGGAACTACCTAATTTAAAAGACTTTGACAATAACTTATTATCAGACGATAATATGAGAGCTCAGCTGGTAAGTTTTCTTAGTACCTTTGCTGCGCATTTGATTTTAATACAAATTTCTGTACTTTTTTATAGAATCGAGTTTTGCGCAAGGTTGGCGGCGAAGATGTCTCTGTATTCGTGCGTTCAGCTTTAAAACAAATCGTCTCCGATGAGTTGGCAATCAATGTAACTTGGCGTGGAACGCCGGACAAACCTAGTATACAAAATTTTAACATTTTCTCCATTATAAAAGGTTAGAAAGTAGCTACATATGTTTTTTGAGTTAACTCAAGATCATTTTATTCTTCTTTTTCCAGATGTTTGTCACTCAAAGTTTGAATACTCTACCGACAGTCAAATCAACAAAGTCGTCCAACAACATTTCCTGCATGCCAAAGATAGAGTTTTGAAACGCAAACGAACAAATCAAAACGCATGCAGCACTTCAAATCCTCTTAAACTAGAAGCATAAATGTATAACTCAATAACTATTTTAATAGGCGTTTTCTCAAGTAAACTTTAAAATTGAGATGCACTATAAATACATTTTTGTATAAAGAGAAAATTAATTTTCAACTTTTACTTGAAGAAATATAGTCTGGGCGAGGAAGACAAAATCGCCTGAATACGGAAAATAAACCAAAAAACCCTATATGGTCCGAATCAATTCCGTATTCAACCGATTTTCTGTCTTCCTCGCGTGGACTAATCAGATTTTATCTTTTATTGAGCTTGATTTTTCATTGTCTGAAAATGCATAACTACATTAATTTATTGAAACCTGTTATATTTCTAAATATATTAAACTTTCTTGTTAGTTGGTAAGAACTTTTACTTTACTTTGTAAACTCCTTTTCCAGTATGTAAGAACTTGCATTTCATAGACTTGCATTAAATACATCAATACCTAATAATCTATGTATAACCGTTCTCATTTATTCCTGTTTCGAATTGCACCCTATAATCTCTGCATATAATAAAATTGTAACAGGTCGATGTCTGCACATGGCAGATATCAACAAAAAATTGATTGGGGGAAACATTATTAAGCGAGTAGAATCCAAATCAAACATTTTAAATTTGTTGTGTGTCTGTCTGTCCGTAAGTTTGTGGCCGTATCACTCTGAAAGTAATGAATGGAATTGAATGAAACTTTTTTCGTTGGATTACTCGACGCTCAACTTAAAATTTAAGATATTACTTTTTTCGACATCTCAACTGGTTTTGGAGTTATCGCTCAATATGTGGACCATGCCTGTCTGTATGCTTGTGGTCGTAACACTCTAAAAGTACTGAATGGAATTGAATCGTTGGATTGCTAGACGCTCAACTTAAAGTTTAAGATATGTTTTTTTTGCGTTATCTCAACGGGTTTTGGGGTCATCGCCCAATATGTGGACCAGGGGTGATCAAAAATGTCTTAGTACAATATGGGTGTCAAACGAAAGTTGTCAATGAGTGCTATAATATGCGATATGATTCATTGAAATATCTGAAATGGTTTGGGAGATATCTTGAAAGTTCGAATGCTCGACCGGTTTTGGAGGTATCGACGAATATTTCCACAAAAATGTGTTAGTACATTATGGTACCCTTAAGTGCTTAACTCCAGTATTTTTGATGGATTTTATTCTTCGCTCTCCCAGCTGCAAAAAAACAGAAATTATACACTAGTACCATAATAAGTTTTTAGTTTTTAAAAAAGTTAGAGTTGCCAACTTTTTAAAAAAAATTAATTCAAAACTCGAGAACGGCTTGTCCGATTCTTAGGATGGTTCTCTATAATACCAAGATCATTTTAACCTTAAAAAAAAACAGGCTTCAGAACTCGGGGAACGGCCTAATCGATTCAACGAGCCTTCTTACGGATTGTTCCCTATAATAGCAGGGGCCTTATCATGTAATTCGATTCTATAGTAAATGCTATTCGAAAGCTGTCAAATCACATACAATTTTTTTCAAATTCGAACGAAATTTCCTTCGGATCGAATTACATGATAAGGCACCAGGATCATTTTTACCAAATAAAATTTGGGTTGCCAGCATTTTAGAGAACTCTTACTGCAAGAAAAAAATCAGTATTGCCACATGTTTTAAAATTTTGATACCAACAAATTTACCATAACATTTTCCCCCAATAAAGTTAGGAAAAAGATGAGGAGCGATAGCTTTCGCGATGAAAGTAAAGTAGAAGTTACTTTATCGACACTTCCGCGATAATAAATCTTTTTGCTGTGCTATATTGATACTTTCTACGATGTATATCTCTAGCATTAGATTGTTTTATCAAACTAGATATAACTTTTGAACTACAATAGCCCGAACATTTTGTAATCATCAAATTCCAGACAGTGATAACTACGAACCTGCTACCACAACACTGAAAATTGAAAATGAATCCATGCATATGCCTACAGAAATCATCTACGACAATTACGGCTACGACGCAGAAGCAGAATTCGCTGAAAGAACGCAAAATGCGCCAAATATTCTAAATTTGGGACCACCAGTGGATGCAGATGATATTAGTTTAGAAGAATATATATTTGAGAATCCAGATGAAATTGTGGAAACTGATGTAATTGAAGAACCGAATGTTACAGAAAAACCGGAAGTTGTAATCCAAGAACAGCCCGACTCCTCAACACAGCCTTCAACGTCGTCGACGTATCGCAAAAACGGCCGCCGTCCGCTCATACCAGGCGGTCCACCATTTCAATGCGAATATTGTGATCATAAAAGTAAATCACGCTCACTACTGGCATCACATCGTTTTCGCAAACATCGTTTCAATAGTAAAGAACCACTCTATAAATGTGAAAAATGCGATAAACAATTTACAAACAAACAACAAATGGAACGTCATATGCAACGCATTCGCTGTGAAACTTATCCCGAATTCAAGTGTGAATTTTGTAATAAAATCTGTACTGGACGTGCCAATTATCAGATACATTTGCGTTTTCATCGTAAAGTCTATCCGTTTGTGTGTCATATATGCGCGAAACCATTTATGATGGCTGTTCACATGAAACAACATGTGAAAACGAAACATGAGGGACAACGTTTTATATGCGATTACGAGAATTGTGGCAGAATGTTTCAAACGGCACATTCGCTCAAGAATCATGTTTATACGCATGTGAAGCAGTTGCCTTATCGTTGCGATTATTGTTTGAATGAATTTTCAACCAAGGGAAGGTTAGTATCAATATCACTTACACTTTTAGGAGTAGATTGTTTTAATAGGCCTATTCTAGTTTTCGATTTCGAAAAAATTATCGGAAGTCGCTCACTAAAAATTATTTGTATAGTTCACAGCAAAAAAAATCAGAAATATATTTGTGGCAATTTTTCGACTTTCGAACTATTTTGTAAGTTATATGTAGCCATAAACCTATTTTCGAAGATCACTAGTTGTTGCTTATTTTCTCGCGATTAGCCATAACGGATTTCTAAAATGAGCAAAATCGGAATGGTCAATCGCGAGAGATTAAACAAAAACTTTGAAACTTCGAAAAAATAATAAGTAATTATATCTTCGAAAATAGTTCGAATTAAAATTAATTTCCACAAAATAGATATGAAACTATCCTCAAGTTGTGGTACCTACTTTATGGACTCAAAATCGTTTCATAAATTTGTCTGAAAACTAGAACAGGCCTATTTGCTTTATTTTCACTTCTAAATATGCTATATATAAAATAATTTCATCTTTAATTTTAGATTACGTTGGCACATCAGCCGTATACATGGCATTGAGCATACCTTGGATGAGCTGGATAGTATGTTGGTTGCAGCAGAGATCAAAGTAAAAGCGCAACTTCGACCAGCCTTGTCACCTGAACCGAAGATAGACGAGGATGTGATTGTTGTGAACGAGTTCGATTTGGAAGAATGTTAATATGTTTAGCCAATATAGAATAAGGAATTAGTTTTATTATTAGAATAAGCGACGGCAAGTCCGCTTTTTTTTTGTTATAGGTAATAGGTATTAATTTATTGTTAAGAAGTAGACAATAGGTATCGAAATTAAAATCACTTAAATTTTATTATCAGTGATAGCATTTCGCTTAAAAAAATACATTAAGGGCCGCTTACATAAAAGCTGATAACGATAATCGCCCGATTAGCGGCGGTAATAGACCTATTTTGTAAGGTTAGCTGTCAAGTTAACCAGCGAGTAGTCGGTATCATCAGCGAGTAGGTCGTTATCGGCTTTTATGCACGCGGCCCTAAATAAACTGTAAATATTTAAATTAATTAAATTTGCTCCAAGTACTGCCAATAAATTTACTTATTGAGTAATAACTAAGTTTTTGAGCACAGTGTTCCTTATTCTGGAAATGGCCGCTTGATGTGAAGAGTAAAAATCACCCTATCACGGTTTTCATAGCGTTTTTGATTCTAGTTCATAAAAAAAGTTCTGAAAGGTTTAATAGTACATTTACACTGCACCAAATTTGACAAATTTTGGGGAAAATTGCAAATTTGGCGCTTTTTCCATATGGCGACTTTTTGTCCTGGTAGAAGATTCTTGCAGGGAAGGTGAAGCCAAATGCAAATGTGGCAGTGTAAACGGTGTCGAACTGGATCATTTGAATTCCCCAAATTTGGTGCGGTGTAAATATACTATAAGTTCATACTTTAAATAAAAGCTCTAAATCTAGTAGAACTGTCAAAATCAGAAAATCCGCGCTCAGTGCGAGTGCAATACCAAGGAGTACGGGATCGCAAGAATGGTAGAAATGTCCAACTTGGTCGCTTGACAGTTCTACGAGATGTAGTCAGAATTTACCGGCAAAAAATCTGCTGACTAAATCTTGCAACTCTCTGACTGGAGAGAGCTCAATTTTCTGCTCTCACTAGTCAGAAAAGTGGCGCACGGGATCACTTTCCTGTAGTTCGTGACTGTTTCTGACTGTCAAATTGGTGTAAAGGATCAGAGCTAGTGAAAACTTAAAATTTGTAAATTTTCATTAACGCTTTTAACGAGGTCACCATGAACCTGGATAGGTAATCTACCATGTGGTAAAAAATAACTTAACCAACCGATATAAAACTTCTATGGTAATATTTCTTTCTAATATGATAAAAAAGTCAAATCTGACAGATAAGCGAATATTTCGACCCCAGTGCCACCTAGTGAAACAAAAAATACACATTTGAACAGAAAATAGCCTAGTAAGCCTGTTATTGTTTTTCACAGCGGACGTGAACATGAAATACAGCATGTGGTAAAAAAATAATTTCGGGGCCATGCCAAACGATCAAGGCGAATTCATACAGGTGGGTTCGAGCGAATTCAGATCTACACACACGCACACACTCCTTGTAGCTGAAAATGTCAGACAAAGCAACAACATAAGCAATTTGACAGCTACGATTTGATTTTCAAGGAAGAAGAAGAAACCATATGATTGGAGGATGCCACCTATAATGAATTCGCCTTGCAAAATATAGAAAACTACTACTACTTATATCGACCCGGCCAATACACTCGGGGTGACCCTGTCTGACATTTATGGCGTTTTCTTTTCTAGAAAAAGTGTTGCCCTGTAGATTTTTCTCAGCTCTCTCTAAGACTTATAGGTTCATTTCACAAAATAATACCTCATAAGTAGGCAGAAGGACACTACTATCTACAAATTAAGCCATTTTGATAGGCTCTAAATTGCCGAGGACAAAAGTTACAGTTTAAGAGGGCAACATTTTTGTCGAGAAAAGAAAACGCCATTAGACAGGGCTACACCTCTTTACAACAACAACAACAACACTACTATGGTGTAATTTCTGTTTACCATGGTGAAAAAGTCAACAGACAGATGTCTAAATATTTCTACGCAAGCGACACCTAGTGGAAAACAAATAACACATATTTGATGGAAAATGTGCCTAGTAAAGAGGACCAAATTACTGTAAGGATTTAATTTTTATAACGTTTAAAATCGATGATTTGGGTGGGCATATTTTTCTACTCCATCTCCGAATTGCTCTTACCAACACCTTATTTGCTGAATATTAAAAAGGAGGAGAGAACCGAGTACGAAGGGGTCCTCCAGTAGATTCTGCATATTTCTGACTACTTCTGACTCATACAATAATCACAATTACTACATGAATCGAAAATATGGAAACAAGAAACAAACGATATCATCCCAATTCTAAATACTCTCGAATACAAATTTCAAATATTGGAAGTCAGCTGTTTTGGCAAATGGCATGGTTTTTCGTTTTATATACATGTCGCACACCTAGATCTAAAGGGAGCTAATTCAAAAATCTTAAGCTGGAATTATTGGTGATGTTTGTCGTAACGCTGTAGTCGTATCCCTAACGCAACCCTATGCGATACATTTTTATCGATTATTGGTGCGGTAACCGTAAACAGCTGATTGACTGCAAAAACTTGTAAGCAATAAACCAAAATTTAATCAGCTGTTTATCGTTACCGCGGAAAACCAAAAACCAATTGGTTGGCTACGATCCGGTTACGACCTTAGCGTTACGATATGGCACCAATAGTCGATTGCATTAAATCCCATAAGGTTGGTCGAATCAGCTGATTGGATACGACTACAGCGTTACGACAAACATCACCAATAATTCCAGCTTTAAGTTCTAAGATATGCATACTACCTTGCTCTCCCATTCAATACTCACCGATCTGTATACTCGATTATCTAATAACTACACTACTCACCGAGAAAAGGGTTTATGTTTGGAGTTTTTTGAACATTTTGATTTTTTTTAGGTTATCGCTGTTTAGATCTACGTGTGCGATATGTAGAGAGAGAGAGGAGTTTTTTCAATCGTCTTCGACTTTTGCCGAAATTCGCAGATGCTTTTTCCTGTATTCTCATAATTTAAGAGCCATGTTAAAATTTGTATTCTGTTCGTAGATTTGGGTTGGAAAGTACTCATGATTTAGTTGTATCTCTCCCATTTCAGGAAAAAATAATCAAAAAGCGAGCATTCAACAAGAGTTTCTTAAATTCAAACAAGAGATAAAACAGCAGATCAAGAATGAATATGCGAAAATTAATCGCCGCTTGGAAAACATTTTTAGAAGTCCCATTGGTCACCATCAAGCTTTTAGACATCCAGAACTGAATACAGATAAAAGCTTTCTGCAAAATTTCAAATTGCCATTATCAACGTGTAAAGAAATAGCACAATTCGAAAATAAAATACGAAGTGATGAAGAGTTTCGAACACAGTTGGTAAGAAAGAATTTATTAGAATATTCTACTGCTACTGCTCCATAAATAAAACTTTCCAATATCATTTGCAGATAGATTTTTTATCTAAAATTGGAGGTCGTGCTGGTGCAGAAGATGGCGCAAAAATTGTCTATAAAATTGTCGATTGCGTTTTCAAGTCTGAAGTTTTGACTCAATACTCATGGACTGGCGTATCCAGGGGAAAAACTGGCGAAAAGAAGCCATTTCAAATGTTGGAGGGAATACTCGGAGTATTTTTCGAAGTAATTTCGCTTGCGGATAATAGACATACACTGCAAAAAAATTGTGCTTTTTTTAAGGACAGCGTATTAAAGCATGCGAAGAAACGGACGGAGCGAAAACGGTAAATATATAATTTAATTCAAATATTAAAAAAAAAATTGTATAAAAAGATGTGATATTTCCTTTCGCAGAATAAGGCTGCCGGGTGATGTCTCTACACCGACTCCACGACCTCATAACATAAATGAAAGTTTGCTTCTTGATGCTATTAACAACAGTAGCCCAGATTTGTTGAATAACTCTGATCCTTTACACAAATTTGACAGTCAGAAACAGTCAGAAATAGTTCGAAACAGTCACGAACTACAACAACAACAACAACAGGAAAGTGATCCCGTACGCCACTTTTCTGACTAGTGAGAGCAGAAAATTGAGATCTCTCCAGTCAGAGAGTTGCAAGATTTAGTCAGCAGATTTTTTTCTGGTAAATTCTGACTACATGTTGTAGAACTATCAAGCGACCAAGTTTGACAGTTCTACCATTTTTGCGATCCCGTACTCCTTGGTATTGCTCTCGCACTGAGCGCGGATTTTCTGATTTTGACAGTTCTACTAGATTTAGTCAGAAAAGTAAGGGATCAGAGCTAATATTCACAATCAAACAGAAAATCCAGAATAAAAACTATTTTATATATTCGAATACTTTTTGGAATGGCGAAAAATATGTGTGAAAATTTCAGACCTTAATATACATTTTTAGAGGCTTAGACTGCTTAAGACTGATCTCGTGTTTGCTTTTAAACTGAGGTAACTGCTTGCTGTATCCGAATGCGTTATCAGAATTTCATATCGGTCCGATATTCGGCCTTAACCGCAAAATTGCTGTTTTCTTTTCATTTTGTGAGGTTATGGGCGAAAATTCCTGTACTGAGTTAACAGACCGGGCAATTTTTTTGCGTGAATGAATTCTAGCCTTTGGGTATAATTTTTTACCCCTCTCCTCCAATACCAATCAAGAAAAACACTGTATTTGAATTAGTCTAAAATTTATTAGATGTAAATACATTTAGTATGCTTGTCAATTTCTTTGGTTTATAAACTGCTCCTGCATTTCTTGTTGTACTCATGTTAAATCGAGGTAGCAGATATTTTTAGTTAATTTAGATACATAAAATTATAGGTATTTTTTTTACTTAAAGCTATTGTCTGGTATTACATACATATGTATTAGACTGGGCCAAAAAAAAATCGTTTTTTTTTTTCAAAAATTAGTTTAGATTTTACAGACTTAACCTCTAATTTGATATAAAAATTACAAATCATTGTTGAAAAACACCATTTTTGTAGGAAATTGAATTCCCTACAAAAGCTGCCTAGACTGAAATTTTCTCAGACTAACCGTTTTGTAGTATTCTAGCTTCAAACATTGGCATGTTTTTTTGGATTGTCCGATTTTGGTTTAAAAATTTGCGAAACATGAAAAAATCAACATCGAATAAAGGGAAATTGGCTGCTGAATCCGAATTCGATATCAGAATTCAACAACCAGCCCGAGGATCGACCCTAGGCTTTCAAAAAAGTACAATACTATTTTGTAATGGTTTTGTTAGGTTAGGGAAGAACTGCGACCTGTTAGGCTGTTTCTGATCACGGATTTAGATTTAGCTCGCCAAAATACATGAAAATTAGTGCATTGAGTTCACAGATCCGTCAAGTTTTTGTTTTTTTGAAGACTACATTTGCATTTGCATTTTTGACAATTTTTGAAAGAAAAAATGGGAAATCGAAAAACATGCTAATTTTTGAGGCTAGAATACTAGAAAACGGCTAGTGTGAGAAAATTTTGGTCAATGCAAATTTTGAGGGGAATTCGATTTCCTTCAAAAATATGTTGAGGTAAATTGTGTTTTACAACAATGGTTCTTCGTTTTTATACCAAATATGGGGTAAAGTCTATAAAATCTAAACTAGCGATGATAGACCTCAAGACTTTAATTTAAGAATCTGAAAAAATTACAGTAATATAATTTTTGAAAAAAAAAACGAAATTTTTTATTTGTGGCCCAGTCTAATATGTATGTACTAAGGCTGATCGATTTTTATGGGCCCAAAAAAATTCACAGAGGCAAATCGCGATTATGATTTCAAGAATTTTACGAGCCAGCGATTTTTTTTTCTACTTAGCTTTTTCTCATTTTTTTCCTTTTGGAAATGTGGATATGATTTTCGGTAAAAAATCCATTTCCGGCACTATTTTTATCTTTTAAGGGCCGCGCTATCGTATTTTTGTAAATAGCTTAAAATGTAGGAAAAGTTGTTCAAATCAAAAGAATACAGAAGCGCCCTCTGGTTGCCATGAAAGGAAAAAATCATTCCCAGATGAGTTTCTCGGCTTCAAAAAAAATTATTTTTTAGTTGTAGCTTTAAGAGGTGAGTCATCTTAAAACAGAAATGCTTGAAATCAAAATCGTGATATTCCTTCGATTAAGAAAAAGAACAACTGACCCGCCCTTGTATGCATGCATGTAGTACATTAGAGTGTCTCATTTTTGTAAAATATTGTTTTATTTGTTTCTGAATAGAAAATAGGTGAAGGTAAAAACTAGTGTTCGACCGAACATTCGGCCAAGTTTCGGTATTCGGTCTATTCGGCTAGTATTTTTTATTCGGCTTCGGCTGAAAATGCCGAATAATCGAATCCGAATAATAGATGTTTTTAATAACAAAAAAATTTACTAAATTTGACTAGTTTTTGATTTTTTATAAGCGACAGAAAATCGCAATTTCGAGTAATGGGACATTCCAGCCAAAAGAGGAAAAGTACCAAATTTTTAAAATGCCATAAACTCCCACTAAATATACTATGTAATATTTTTCAAAAAAGTAACATTTTGAATTAAGCCGATTTAAAAAAAAAAAAAAAAAAAAATCCTTTAAAAAAGAAAAAATATCGCCTAAAAAAGAAACACTCTAATGCATAAATAGCATTAACAGTTAATATACCAGATAATAGCAACTAACATCAAAGTGCCGTTAAAATAGCATATACATACATATGTATTGATTTTACACACACGTACAAATATTTAAATGCATAACTTTTCAATAATACTTCTCACTAACATCCACTTAACGGTATACCTTTGCTTGAAGATTCATCTGAAAGAATGAGACATTTTTTTAAAAATTACTGAAAATTTCTGCGTTCCCAACAAAAAAAAAATATATTCACAAAACTAGGTAAGTTACCCGGATTTGATGATACTGTCGCTGTAGCAAATGTTGTGCCCAAGCCATTGGATTGCTCACCACGGCGACACGATGTTATTTTCTTCCAGCCGCGTGACCAAACCTGATTGCGATATTTTGGTGTGGTGAATGTATACAAAAATGGATTAATAGCAGAGTTCAGGGGTACAATGAAGACAACTAGCCAAGCGTAGACGGTATCTGAAAAGAACACAAATTTGCGTTACTTTTTCGTCAAATGCATGCCTCTATAGAAGTTTACACTTCAAAATTTGTTTTCGGGTACTACGCAGCGTATGAGTAACATTTTGCATCGAAATAAAGTAACTGAGGGGGGAATTCTACAAAATTGGTTTTCGGGTATGTTCTATGGAGCAAAAATTGGCCCGATCAGTTACTTTATTACGATGAAAAATGTTACTCATACGCAGGGTAGTACCCGGAAACAAATTTTGAAGTGTAAACTTCTATAGAGGCCAATCCTAAATAATTTTCCCGCTTTGCGGATTCTCTCACTTTCAGATAATTTGTGAACAAAAATATATGAAAAGGTGAAAAAGTAAGTATTTATTCTATTTTACTCACCCGAAATATTATAGTTGAAGAATACATAAATCTTAACACCAATTATGGGCGCCCAGCACAGCACATCTGTTAGCACAATAAAGAAGAAACGCACAGCAAACTCACAGTCGAGCAGTGCAAGCGGTGTCGCCTTGCGTGTACGCCATATCGAGATTAGTAATGCCGTATAGAGCAGAGCAATCATTATCAATAAAACTAAATTAACACCCAAAAAGATGAATGCCGAATATTGCCAACCAAGTGGATATGCTTCTTGTATGTGTAATGGAAAGCAAGTGCCCGAGTAAGCGCCATAAAATTTTGTGCTCGTATGCCAGAGAGCAACCGGCGCCACAGCAAGACCAATGCCCATGAACCAAATGACTAGCAGAGCCATGGAAATATTTTTAATACCAATGCGATGTTGGCTGCGAAACGGATCGGCGATGAGTAAGAAACGTTCTAATGACATGAAGGCGAGTATAAGCATTGAGACTTCGGATGAGGTGACCGCTAGCGAGCCGACAGCAGCGCATTGCCAAGAGGTGATCCAATCGAGAGCGAATCTACAGAAAAGAGGTATTTTTTACCTGACTTGACAGTAAAAAAAAAAATATATTTCCCCTCATACTCACTTGTAATACTCGCTCCGGTAACGATAATCCTGCACGCAAAGTGTAAACAAATAAAATCCCATTAACATATCGGCCAATGCAAGATTACGTATCACCATGGTAACGGCAACATTTTCATCGCGATAAGTAAAACGTCCATAAAGTACGAGCAAGTTTCCCACGACCGTAGCAAATGCCATGCACCATGTAGAGTAGCGCAGCACCGCATTGCTGAGTAGATCGCTAAACGATGAAACGCCATCACTGTTCGGCTTGCACATGCGCACTTGTGGTGTCATCGAACAATAGTAAAAACGATCAAAGACGATATATTTGAGGTTAGGTATTCGACTGATGGCGTCAAATTCGAGTTGATTATAATGTATTCCAGTTAAGTTCAGGTATGAAACATTTACAAATTGCAGTAGCTGATGATTGATAGGTAGCGGTGTGTGACTGAGGGAACTGTTTGGGAAAAGAAGAAAAGAGATTTTATAAAAAAAGTTAGAGTTCGTAGTTAGAGCCCGAGAGGCGAGTTCTTCATATCAAACCGAAGAGGCCTACCTCTACGATTTCATAGTTGTATAAAAGCGTAATGAGTAAGATATAAAGTGATATTAGACCGTATCAAAAAAAAGAAAAAATGACATTCTGCGATTCGTTCCGCATTACTTCGGGGTTTTTCCTGCACTTTTTGGGATTTTTTCAGGATATCATATTGAGACTTTTTCGTTATCACTTCAGGACCTTTTCGGAACTAATTCACTACTTTTTCGAAAAAACTTGGGTGTATTTTCGGAATCCCTTCGGTATAGTTTTCAGAATTATTTTGGAATCACTTCCGGACTTTTACAGGAAGTGTTTGGAATTGTTTTTGGAATCATTTGAAGATTTTGTTGGAAACATTTTGGAACTTTTTCGAAACCATCTGGGAATGATATTGCGATAATTGTTTTGGCCTTTTCGTTAACCTTTGGGAATGTTTTCGTCACCAATTTGGGATTATTTCTGAATTATTTTTGAGGACCATTTTCGAGATTGTTTCCGAATCATTTCGGAATTATTTTTAGGACCACTTTTGTACTTTTCCGGATTATTTGGGAATGTTTTCGGGATCATTTCTGGACTATTTTCGCTATCCTTTTGAGAATTTCAGAAGGATTAGTTTCTTTCGGATCAGTTTTTGAGAAAACTTTTTGACTTTTTTTAGGACCACTTGGATATTGTTTTCAGGATTTTTTCGCTATTTTAACTAAGTAGTTTCGGGACATTATCGTCATTGTTCTCGGGTCATTTTTTATTTGTATTTGTTCAGGACTATTTCTAGAATCACTTTACACTCTTTTGGGACCAGACGGGAATGGTTTCAGGATCATTTCGGGATAGTTTCAAAACATTTCGAGATTGTTTTTGAATCAATTCTGGATTGTCCTTTGGCACATTTCTGGGGTTCTTTTGTAGCTTTTGAGAATGTTTTCGAGACTTTTTCAGGAGCATTTGGGAATATTGTCGGGGTTATTTCCGGATCAGCTAGGGATCACTTTTAGACTTTTTCTGGATAATTTTGGGACGATTTTATTTTGGAATGGTTTGGAAAAATTTCGAGATTGTTTTGGGAGCACTCCTAAACTTTCTGTAACATTTTAGAAATTGTTTTTGAATGAATTCTGGATTGTCTTTTGGCTCATTTCTCGGGTTTTTCTGCAGCTTTTGGGAATGTTTTCGGGACCGTTTGGGATTACTTTTGGATCATTTCGGGATTTTTTTGGGGATAAATTCCAAAATTTTTCAGGACCATTTGGGAATATTGTCGGGGTTATTTCCAGATCAGCTAGGGATTATTTTCGAGATCACTCTGATACTTTTTTTCGCCATTACAGATTCATTTTGGGATGACTTTGGATTTTTTTCGGTACTTTAGTGATTGTTTTTAGTATCACTTCTGGACTTTTAGGGATCGTTTGGGAATGAATCACTTTTGGACTTTATCGGAACAGGTTTGGGACTTTTTCAGTAGGGTTTCAGCGTTATTTTCATTATCATATTCATAATTTTGAACATTTCGGGACTGTTTTCGAAATCATTTTGATGCATTTTGGGAATAATTTCTGAACTAAAAAACACCATTGAAATAGGTCAGAAAAATCTTGGGAGTTTTAGTGAAATGACAGGTGACTCATTGGACAGGGTAATGGTTAATATCTCGATTTACTGTTTTTCATTGTTAGGATTACCTTTATGCCCACTAACCGAACTCGAGTCTCTACATTTTTTTGATACGGTCTAAAATACTTAAGAATATACCATGGGGAATTCGATATGTACTTACAGCGCTTCTAGGCAACTACTCCGCAGGAATACTTCACCAGATAGCTCCGTTAGAGGATTGCCAATGAGCCGACTGTAAAATAAATGAAAGTGGAAAATAATAAAAACCATCCTTTATTGTAGCCAAAGGCTTATTTTAATTATAGACATTGAATGTGGTTAATGTCCACGTTGGACTATAAAACTTTATGACATTTCGTTCAAAATTTTTAACCACATTTTATATTGAAAATGCAACCCTTGGTTGGGACTACGCGTGTGCATTCCAATCACAATACTGGGGATTAGTAATCTAAACAATTTTGGTACCTCGATGTGAACAGCATCACAGCAACTACAACAAAAACGTAACTGTAAATTTACAAGGAAACACATTTAGCATTAAGGCATTTATTCAAGACTTAGCAGAACGTGACGTTTGACAGAAAATTGTGCAGTTATGAGACCGATACAAGTATACCGTTATAAATACATAAACTCATACATGCAAGTGTATGTACCTTGTCGGAAAAAGGCAGAAAGTTACGGTCCAGACACATCGCGACCATGATTGTACGGGTAATTTCAAGCATTTTTCGGCCGAGAAACTATAGGTCCAAAATAAGTTTCGAGCCATCGACTTTTTCTGTCTAGCTTTCTTTTTCTTAAAGTGACTAGAGTTAGCCGAAATGTGTGTCTGGGTTGTTTTAGGTGTCAATAAATCCATTTTTGGCTCTATTTTCTCGTTTGGCGGCCACAAGAGGGCGCTTCGGTATTTTTGTTGGAATATAATGCCTTTTTTCCGAAAATCAACCAAATTTCGATTTCTTATAATGAAATTTCAATTTGTAAATAGCCTAAAATGTGAAGCATTTTGAGAAAGTTAATTTTGTTGAATTTTGGTCTGAATGTTGCTGATTTTCTGAAAAATGGTGTTCAAATCCAAAAAAAAAAAATTACGTTAGCAGCCTCTGGCAACCACCAAAAGAAAAAAAACATTGCCAAAAAAAAATGTCGTCGACCCCATTTTCACATTTTTCAAGAGAAAAAAGTATTGCTTTTAGCTGTCGCTACAGCTGCTTTTAGGGGTGAACGAGTTTTTGAAAAACAACAAGCTTTCAAAAATCGCTGGCTTGAAATTTATTTCAGACCTAAGGTTTCTTGAGCAAAAATTCTTGAAATTTCCATAATAAGCCATTTCGAAATGTGCCTCAGATACAAAAAAATGGTGGCAACCCTAATGTATACTAAATACTAACCAACGGATGAGTGAGCTCTGAGGCATCGAGCCCCGAGAATCCATATCCCGAATTCCGGGTCTCCCGCGTTCGTTCCGAGGATATATTTATTCAAACCCCAGACTTCGAGATTCCGGGATTTGAACAAATTTAGCCCCACGAAACTGGTGAAACACGTCCAAAACTGTCGGGAGGCGCGTTTTCACTTCGATTTCAAAAATTCGAAAGCAGAAATTAAAATTTTTGTCTCAGTGAAGAGTTATTGGCAAACAAAAACAATAATTTCACCGGGCCCCATCCCAAAATTCGTGCGAGACCCATGGTTATTATGTGCATATCTCTTTCGTAGAAATAAAATGCCGAGCCTTCGCTTTCGGATTATGCATACTAAGGGCAAAACGCGTATTTTGATACCTTCGGCATGGAATCCCAAGGTTTTTGAAAATGCTAGTATTTCGTGACTTTTAAATGACAATCTGGGGGTCCCCGGATTTTTCGGGGGTCAGAATTGACCTATCCGTGAAAATCCCGAAAAATTCCGGGAGCCCGAGATTGTCATGATTTTGAAAAACCTTGGGAGTCCATGCCTTTGGAGTTCCATTTCCGGCAGGGTTCTTTATTAAGGTCTATATGTTTACGCAGTTATTGGGACAAAATTAAATATTTGTATTCAGCTTTCAATATTTTTACGTTTCGAATGAATGCGGTTATTCGCAGCGAAAGGACATATATGTATCTGTGTTGCTAAATGGTATTGAAAATTGGTACCAGTATGCCAATAATGTAATGTACACTTCATCGGCTTTAAAAACTTGTTTAAGAGAGACCTCTATTGAAAACAAAAATTTTAAACGAAAAAATAAATCTAGCTTGAGTTATGTCAGAGCTAGTTCCTCAACCACAAAGATCGACTTTAGGGGTTCAATTTGTCATACGACTGCTCTTTATTGGACTAGTAACAAACCAGTATTTTTTCTACCTATTTATAAGTTTCACTTATGGGTCTATGCCGTAAAATGGCACGTTATTGTACATGTAACAAACACATAAAACAAACTGTCATTTAGCTAAAAATTATGGTAATTGCCTAGCTGGGTCTATTCATATTTTACGTCAGAGTCATATCGGTTGAAATTGGGTTGAAATGATGAATTGAAAAAAATTGTAATTGACCGAAAATATGCCTATGAACACTTTCTAATTTAATTTCAAATGATTATGCTGAGGCATGCAAAATTTTACTCTTTTTCTCATGTTCTCACTTTATAGCTTTGAGTAAGGAATCTAATCTTGGCTTGCGTCATTTATTGACGCTTAAACGCCTAGGCGTTTTTGGCCGTTTCGTATCAAAGCACGCCAGTCATTCCTTTTTAGCGATAACTGACGCCAATTGGGAACCCCAAGAAGTTCAAGTCATCCTCCACCTGTTGTTTCCATCTCAGTCGAGGCCTCCCCACTTCTTCTGATGCCGAATTCGGGTGTCGATAGGAAAACTTTCTGTGCTGGAGCTTCTTTGTCCATTCGCATGACATGACCCAGCCAGCGGAGCCTTTGGGCTTTAATTCGCTGAACTATGGTCAGGTCTGCGTAAAGCTCGTACAGCTCATCGTTAAATTTCCTTCGATACTTGCCGTTGGCATCACGGGAAAGACCATAAATCTTCCGGAGAACTTTTCTCTCAAATACTCCAAGGGCCATCTCATCTTCTCTTGACACTGTCCCTGATTCCGCGCCGTACATAATGAGTGGTATGATGAGAGACTTATAGAGCGTGATCTTTGTTTGTCGAGAGAGGACTTTACTTCTCAATTGCCTACTTAGCCCAAAGTAGCACTTGTTGGCAAGAGTGATTCTCCGCTGGATTTCTAGACTGCTATTATTTTCGGGTTTAATGCTGGTTCCCAAATAGTTGAAGTCCTTCACCGTTTCGAATTTGTAGCTATCAACGGTGACCTGGCTGCCAAGGCGCAGGTGCGCCGATTCTTTCTTTGATTACAGCAAATACTTCGTCTTGTCCTCGTTGACCGCAAGTCCACACTTTTTTGGTATTGCTCAACGTCATTTGGCAAAGCCGGCTAGCGGGATCGCCTTTCTTGTGGACTGGGCAGAGCACACTTAAATTCCAATCCGGAGGCATGCACTCGTCTGACCATATACTGCATAAGAGCTGATGCATGCTTTTTACCAGCTCTTCGCCTACGTGTTTGAACAGCTCGGCGGATAGTCCGTTGTTGTTTTTGAGCCGGGATATAGCTATCCTCATTTCATCATATTTAGGTAGTGGGACGAATTTTCCATCGTCAGCGATTGGGAGGAGAAATGCTCCCTCCATAATTTAAGTACACTCTGTACGTCGGTTACCAGGTCACCATTATTGTCCTTACAGGAACTTGCCCCAGTCTTAAAACCTTCCGTCATCCGCCGGATTTTTCATAGAATTTTCGGGCATCATTCCTGTCAGCCAGTATCTCAAGCTCCTCACACTCACGCCTTTCTCCCTCACGTTTCTTTTTACTGAAAAGGCGTCTCTCTTCCTTCTTCGTCTCACGATATCGTTGCCATACACTGCGAATTGCGCCCGTTCGCAACGTCTCCCTGTAGGCATCGTCCTTTTTATCCGAGGCAGTGCCCGGTTACATCTTTAGATCGTAGATTGCTCTCCGATAGCGGGTGTGAGAGTCTAGTGGAAAAATTATCAGCAGTCTGTGTCGTGCGCAGCTTCTTGACGTCAAACCTTCCTTCCGGTACTGTGCGCACCTTTTTCTCTGCACAGAGGCGTGTGCGTATTTTGGCTGCAACAAGATAATGGTCCGAGTCAATATTGGGACCACGTAGGGTACGCACATCTAGAACGGTGGAGCTGTGTCTGTCATCGATCATGATATGATCAATCTGGATTCTTGTTCTTTGATCAGGGGACAGCCAGGTGGATTGGTGTATTCGCTTATGTTGGAACCTGGTACTATTGATGACCATATTGCGAGCAGCAGCGAAGTCAATCAACCTAGTGCCGTTGGGGGATATTACATCGTGGAGACTAAATTTTCCAACTGTAGGACCCAAAGACTCCTTCCTTGCCCACCTTGGCATTAAAGCCACCTAGCAGGATTTTGATATTATGATGGGGGCAGCGGTCATAGGTCTGTTCAAGTTTATCGTAGAAGGAGTCCTTCTCCGTCACCTCAGTCGGCGCAGATAAATGTTATGTTGAAAAACCTCGACTTGATGCGGATCGCAGCGAGACGCAAGTCAAGATTAGATTAGATATTCTTGGTTTTGATGGTGTAGGGAAGTGCCGTCATCACTCATTTACTCACTGTTATGGGCTAAGAATATCCTTGCCCAGCAATCATACATATTTATTTTTTTATTTTTTCAAAATAAATTTAAATGAATTATTAGAGACAAAAAAAAAAAAAGGCAACGAGCATTCAGTAATCTACATTCACAAGGTGTATTTGTTTGTATTACATAACTTTTCAAGGCTAGAGCATGCATTCCTCAAGCATACATATCACTCATTCAGAATGCATTCCTCAAGCATACACTATCACTCATTCAGAACGCATACTCTATCTGTGAACAAATATTCTCTCAACTTGAAAATACCGAATTTTACATACATAATTTTTCATTCATGTAGCATTCATGCTTCGTGTGTGGATACAGCTTTTTTCAGCTGGGTACATAGAATGAAAAAATAAAAATTTTTGAAAATTTATTTTAATCGGAAGGGGCCAATTTCAACTATTTACTTATTTAACATGGAATTACCCATGTGTACAATTGTATGCACGCACATATACTTTCACCAGACACATTAGTCATTAGTACGTTCACCAAATTAACTAATTATGACTCTACATTTGTTGTGAAGACAAAAGAAAGACTAAATAAAAGTAGAGGGAACTCAAACAAATATGTTCTAATGCAAAAAAAAATTTTCTCAACAACAACTTCGATGATTATAATATTTTTTTAATACTCAAATAAGATTGGCTTTAGACGTTTGCAGGTTGTTGATGCCCCCTTGCTTTGATCGAATCGATTAAGTGCGGTTGGCTCACGATGGGCATCGTCTAGCCTCTCGCTTTAATTGAAAATCTTACCCTCAAAACACATCTCACAATAACGCAACTGCAATTGACAAGCGTCCCACCACATTGGCCTTCGATTTGCAATGAAAAATATAAAAAGCTCATTAAATATTAAAGGGATTAATAATAGCTTATCACCCTTTCCTCTCGGTTCCCCTCACTTTGTCACACTTCTCGCCCTTCTTTTCTACACCTTTGTTTCTACTTTTATTTCTATACTTTCATATTTAAACTTAAAATTTAATTTTGCCGACCTCTGCTTTTCTACTTTCTCTCTACAATCAATCTGCATATGCGTCTGCTGAGAAAAAAAAGGCGTGAGTACCAAGTACTCGTGAGGTTTGATGTGTAAACATGTGTATTCTGCATGAATCTTCATTTCATAAATGACTTGCCTATGAGTAATTTTTGACTCATCAATGAGTAATTTTTGACTTATCAATGAGTCATTTTGGACTCATCAATGAGTCACTTTGGACTCATCAATGAGTCATTTTGTACTCATCAATGAATCAATTTTGACTTATCAATGAGTCATTTATGACTCATCAATGAGTCATTTTTTACTCATTCACGAGTCATTTAAGACTCTTCCCCGAGTCATTTATGACTCTTCCACGAGTCATTTATGACTACAACTACAATATACCCTGCCTACACTTTCTTGGATGACCCCCCAGCGCTAGATGTTTACACATCAAAAAGCAGTATGTATGACTCTATTTATGGTATGTAATCAAATTTGAAATTAGCGCACTTTTTCTTTACTGCAAAATATTTGTTTATTATTTATGCATGTATGTATTTGTGTATTGTTGCACTCTTCTCATTAATTTTGTGGTTTCTATGCAAGAGGCTACGAATTAAGTGCACGCCTGAGTATCTACTTATCAATTCAAAGCACGACAGCAACGCCTTTGCGTCATCATAACAACATCAACCACAAATTTTATATCTTTTTTTTTGATATTTTTTTAAAGGAGTCAAAATGTAGCGCAAAAATATGTTTATCTTTTGTAACAGATTTTTGTGCATTTGAATGTTCGTATAAATAATGCTATACTAGGTATACACATAAGTCTGTGTTCAGTTACTTTTTTCTATATTCAGCAAAATTCCACTTAAGTAAAATTATTTTAACTAATTTATGGGTCTTTCCATGTCCAATCGTCTACTTAGTTCGCAAAAATGTCCTTTAAGGCTTCGAAAATTACATGATTTTAATATTTTGTCCATACTTAAAGGACTATCCCCCGAAATGCGCAAGTAAGTACAATTTTTAAACTTTAGCTAAGTCATGTCCATTTTCCAGTCAAAATGGTTATCTCTACATATAATAAAATTGTAACAGGTCGATGTCTGTACATTGCAGATATCAACAAAAAATTGATTGGGGGAAGCATTATTAAGCGAGTAGAATCCAAATCAAACATTTTAAAAATTTTTGTGGGTCTGTATGTCCGTATGTTTGTGGCCGTATCACTCTGAAAGTAATGAATGGAATTGAATGAAACATTTTTCGTTGGATTGCTCGACGCTCAACATAAAATTTAAGATATTATTTTTTGCGATAACTCAACGGGTTTTGGGGCTATCGCCCAATATGTGCACCAGGGGTGACCAAAAATGTCTTAGTACAATATGGGTGTCAAACGAAAGGTGTCAATAAGTGCTATAATATGCCATGTGAAATATGTTAGTACATTATGGGTATGAATGCTGTCATAAACCATTTGATTAATTTCAATACCTAAGTTACCCCGGAGATATCTCATAAAATGTGAAAAACAGAAATTATACGCATACGAAGTCGCGGGCACCAGCTAATTTCGAATATAAATTAAAAAAAAAAGATTTTATTGAAATAATTTAGTAAAAGTTTTATAAAAAAAAATTTTAACAATTTTTTTCAAACTTGGACACTTTTAAATTTTTTTTTTAATTTTAATTTAAAGCTTGATCTTTTGCCTTTAAAATTATACCTTTTTTGTAATGGACCTCGAAAATTTTTTAATTTTCAAAGACAATTATTTTTTTTTTCTTGTTTTTTCTTTAGACTTTGATAAATGTGATTCGCGTCTGCACTGGTAACAAAATTAAACCTTAGCTAAGTAATTTCCTTTTTCTACACGGCTAAACAAATTTTTCAAACTTTATTGTACAATATTTCAAACCGTCCGATTTAAGATCTAAATGAAAAAGCTAACAATTTTTTTTTTTTTTTTTGGTTTGTTTGAATGTAATTGAATTTTGCCCACAAAAACTTCATGTGCGTCATAGCACAGCGGTAGAGCAGTCGGCTGTGAGTCCATAAGCGTTTTCGTTCGAATCCTGCCAAGTGACAATTTTTTTTAATTTATTCTTAAACTATTCGGTTTAAAATTTTTGGTTTCAAAATTAAAACTTTTCGGTTTAAAATTAAAAATTTTTGGTTTGAAAATTAAAACTTTTCGGTTTAAAATTAAAACTTTTTGGTTTGAAAACTAAAGTTTATTTTTGAAAGATAATTCAAGATTGAATTTTGCCAATAACATTTATGTGTGCAATGTAGCTCAGTGGCAGAGCAGACGGGCATGATGCGAGGAGTCTTAGTTCGAGTCCCAGCCAAAGGAGAAAATATTTTTTTTTCTTTAGAAAACTATTAAAATATTTGTGGTTTAAAAGTGAAACCCGTTCCATTTAACCAATTTTTCTGAAAACTGGTCTAGTTTAAATTTAAAACTAAATTTGGGTTGGTCATATATGTAGTCCAAAAAAGTTTAAAATTTAGGTTCAAATTTTTTAAAAATTCCATTTTTTTTGCCCACCCTAATGTACGTACAAGTTTTAATGCGTTCGACTGTGTTAAACTCTTAAGTCTTTAAACTCTCTGTTGTTTTCTATCCCTTCACTTTTAATAATTCAATCAAGTTTCAAAATGTGTTTCCTTGAAACCCCAAAGCAATTAGCCTACTTTTTGTGTCGCTGCAAGCTTCAACTTTGTATCTACTGAGGTACTGAGACAGCGAAATAATACACTTACTAAAAGCGATGTATTGCCTCTGCGGCTATTTTTGCCTTCGAAATAGATTAAAATGAGCTCAAGGTCATTTGAACTTTAAAAACGACATCCATCTCATTTGATAGAATCGCAATCCCTTTGCTCCCTACAAAAAATGTGTTACATCGCTCATATTTATGAGCCTCATACCCACACATTAATTACACTATTCACACAGTCAGACATCTCGCAGACTTAGACTTCGCAGCAGACGAACAAAATGTAAGTTATAACAGACTTTCTAACACTTGTAGCTTTGTGAATTTGGATTTGTTTGTGTCTGTCTGCCAATCGGTTTCTGCGCGTCTTGTCACTTGTTGTTTGTATTTTTTTTTTACAAACATTGTTTTCAAACTATTTTGCGAATGTGCACACATGCTGCTACATACTCGAATTTTTTTTGTTTGCTTAAAGTATCGCTTACTCGCTTTAGTTTATGTTGCTCTTAACCCTTTTTCCAAATTTTTTTTTTTTTTTTTTTTTTTTTATACCAAAAACTTAAGTGAGTTCATTCAATATCAATAAGAAAGTAATATATTACTTCAAAAAGTCCGTAAGAGTTTTTCCAATGACATTTGAACTGATTTATATTAACTTATTTATGTAAATCTGCTTTGGACACGAATGTATGGAAAGTATAATTTTTTTTTTTTCTTTGTTAAATTTATTCATTTGAGATTTGCTGGCTATTGACTTTTGACTAGACTTTTGCCGGTTTGTTATGTCTCAAATTTATATGAAATACAAATCCAGCTAAATTCATTTATATTTACTGATTATGTGAAATGAAGAAAATTACCATTTTTATCTGCATACTTTTAAAGATTTACTCGGTCTAATTTGGTCACTTACGCCAGGTCGCGGAGCTGGACATAAATGACTTGATTGTCGTCATCAGGGATTTTTCATATAGTCCGGCCATACAGGGCGTATACGTAACAAAAATGAGTATGTTGTACCTTCACAAATGCTTAACTCCAAACAAGAAATTGGTTCAATTTCCACCATTGCTCATAAATTCTTGCAACACATTTTTACTTTAAGTTTATGCAAATGAAATTGTTGAAATTCTTTTTTGAATATGTGCCTTGCTTTGAAATTGCTTATCTCGAAGATCAACATTATTTTTAACGTAGTGTTAAGGGAATGAATTTAATTTGAAACAGATTTTGCAGTTTATTTAGTTGGCAATTTAGTGGGTAATAGACTGTCAACATATGTATGTATGTAGGCAGGATAGTTAGTGTGTTTTAGAGATGGGTGTCGTGCGTGTTTTTGACCGTGTCACGAAACACTCATAAAATAAAAACCATAAAATACAGTTATATTTCTTACTAGCTGGTGCCCGCGACTTCGAATGCGTATAATTTCTGTTTTGTTTTTGCTGCTGGGTTAGCAAAGAATAAAATCCAACAAAAGGACTGGAGTTCAGCACTTAAGGGTACCATAATGTACTAACACATTTTTGTGGAAATATTCGTCGATACCTCCAAAACCGGTCGAGCTATCGAAATTTCAAGATATCTCCCAAACCATTTCAGATATTTTAATGAATCACATCGCATAATATAGCACTCATTGACACCTCTCGTTTCGTTTGACACCCATATTGTACTAAGACATTTTTGGTCACCCCTGGTCCACATATTGGGCGATAACCCCAAAACCTGTTGAGATATCGAAAAAGGTAATATCTTAAATTTTAAGTTGAGCATCGAGCAATCCAACGATTCAATCCCATTCAGTACTTTTAGAGTGTTACGACCACAAACATACAGACAGACATGTTCCACATATTGGGCGATAACTCCAAAACCGGTTGAGATATCGAAAAAAGTAATATCTTAAATTTTAAGTTGAGCGTCGAGCAATCCAACGAAAGGCGGACAGACAGACACACAAAAATTTTGAAAATGTTTGATTTGGATTCTACTCGCTTAATAATGCTACCCCCAATAAATTTTTTGTTGATATCTGCCATAGGTTAGACTGTTACATTATGCCTGAACTTTGACATCTCCATCATTGCAATATTGCCAAAACTCAAAATACACAAAACTCTCATCGAAGTATATTAAAGTGAGTTTTATGCTGCATTTAATGCCAGCACTACATATTGGTGCTTATCTACTGACACATATCCAGTCAAACGTATGTATGTTACTCATACGCCCTGTCCCAAACGTGTGCACTCAAAAGTTCAATTTGCATTTACTTAAGTGTTTAGCCGCAATTACATCTCATGTAACATTTCACAACAACAGCAACAAGCACATTATACGAATTTAATGTTATTAGCATGATGTTACCGGTATCGTTTCTTAAGTGACTTTTGTGAGCAATCTACATCCGCTTTAAAAGCTCTGAGAGAAGCATAAAAATATCGTAAATATACAGATAACTCGTATTACTTAAGAGGTACTTTAGAGAAGTGAGTGATAAAAATATTTTGTACCTGTGACATAGAGACAATTTCTTTTAAATGCGTTTTTGGGCAAAATTTGTATTGCTCTTGGAGGGGCTCTATATATGGGTAATAAAATGTCACACCTTAAAGTATGTTTTAAAACATCTGTTTAGGTAAAAATATTAAGACTTATTTATACACCTCCACTTACTAGCACATTTCAGATTATCATACCAACTATTGACAACCGTTGTTTGAGTATTCCTAAAGTGACATTTAATAGCTTCAGATGCATTCCAACTCCATCCGCTTTGGTATGTAATGCATTTGTAAGGTCAATAAACGTTCTCAAAAAGCTGCATTTACTACTACATGCATACACGGCATGCATGTGTTACTACTTATGTATGTGTTTTATAGCTAAAAAAGATAGTGAAAGTAATCGTGCGAGACCGCCTTAGTCTATTAAGCTATTGACAGAGTCATCTTACTTTAATACTGTTATAATTTCACACAAGCAATTATGAAATTGTATCACCAAAGTAATTTCATGTCATTTAAAATATAGTCATAATATATTATATGCTTGTGAATGTTTGTATGTGAAGATGGCCAAAGAATTGTCTTTGTCCATCAATCACGCGAAAACGACTGAACTGATTTAGATCAATCTCGACATCAAGCTGGCTAATAGTCTGGAAGGAGTGATAGCCTATGGTTTTTGTTTGTTTTATTTATTAATTATTATTTATTTAATTAATTGTACAAAATTCTGAGTATACAGATATTCTCCAATTACGAATTTATTTTAAAAAAAAATAGTTCATTATAGAAAGTTTTGGGGAATTTACCCCCCAAAATAAGCCCCTGCAACTGACTTGTGTCTTACTAACTTTCGCTGTCTTCCCATTTAATGCATTTACCCGCAATATTGCAAGCCACTTTACTTTTGCACTGCAACACTTAAGTAAACATTTACTCGACGCGCAGAAAAAGACAACAAACCGATGCGAATATAACTTTTAGCCATGGCAGACAAGCGTGCGATGGTCATACGTCTACCTAATCATACAGACATTAGACCGTTTCAAACAAACAATTCTGAAACTGCACACTAGCTCAAAGGTTTTATTTGTAAGAAAAAGGTAAATCAATGCTGTGGATTCAACTGCATTGGAACTGTTAACCTTAACATTACTATGGTTTTAACAGAAAATTTTGTTGCTTAAGGTCAAGGTCAGGATAATAGTACGAGATTGTTGATTTTACCAGTGTCTTTTTTTTCGGTGTAAAACTTAATTTTAATAAAGTAGAAGAGTTTACAAAATCGCAACGGTCTAACACACCTCGTATCTAGTTCTTTGCATAGCAGAACGTGCATTTAATGTGTTGATAGTAAAAGTAAGTGAGAAATCAGTGTAAATACTGTGATATCTGAGAAAAGATGCACGATGCCGGTAAGCATTAAATTATCAGGAGTTTAAGTGACGATTGAAAATAACTGTGAATTTATAAGGGAGTTACGAGAAAAATTAATTTAAGAGCAATATACGAGAAAGGTTGCCTGAAGAACCTTCCCATGTTGTCGCCATATACGGCAAGCACTCTCTGCGCTTTGTATTGGGAAAATATTACTCATACGCCATGTAGTACCATACATTTTCATATTGAACTAAGGTAATTCAAAATTAAATTAAATAAAGTAAAATAACACAAAGTAAATTATAATAAAAATAAATTAAAAAAATAAAATAAAAAAAGAAATAAAGTGAAGCAAATTAAAAAAATAGAATTACTAAAAATAACATTAAATTAAATTATATTAAATTTATTAAAATAAAATAAAATAAATACAAATTAAATTAAAAAAAGTAAATTGTAATAAAATTTAATTTAAAAAATAAAATAAAAATAAAAATAATAAAATGATATAAAATGAAACAAATTAAAAAATAAAATGAAGAAAAATAAAATAAAATAAAATTAAATTAAATAAATACAAATTAAATTAAAAAAAGTTAATTATAATAAAATTAAATTTAAAAAATAAAATTAAAAAATAAAATAAAATAAAATAAATACAAATTAATTTAAAAAAAGTCGAATAATTTTTATCAAATTATTCTTCTGAGTTGAAAAATACTACATACAATACCAACTACGATGTTTGCAATTTCGATCTTGTTCAAGAAAGAATAATTTGATAAAAATTATTCGACAGGTCAAAAGTCCACAAAAATTTTCAAAGTTCAGAATATAATGACCAATAATAACAACTAAATTATAATTTAAAAAAAGTAAATAATAAAATAATAAAAAATAAAATAAAAATAAAAAAATTTAAAAAAAAAATTAAATTAAATTAAATTAATTTAATTAAAATAAAAAAAAAAATACAAATTAAATTAAAAAAAAGTAAATTGTAACAAAATTATATTTTAAAAATAAAATAAAAATAATAAAATGAAATAAAGTGAAACAAATTAAAAAAATGGAATGAGGAAAAATTAAATTAAATTAAATTAAATTAAATAAAATAAATACAAATTAAATTAAAAAAAGTAAATTATAATTAAATTAAATTTAAAAAATAAAATAAAAAAATTAAATAAAATAAAATAAAATAAAATAAATACAAAATAAATTAAAAAATGAAATAAAACAAATTAAAAAACAAATTAAAAATAGAAATAAAAAACTAAAAAAATTAGTTAAATTAAACTAAATTATAAACTAAAATAAATTAAATTAAATTAAATAACATTAAGCTTAGTTAAATAGAATTACAAATACACACTAGCTGACCCCGCAGATTTCGTCCTGCACAAAATCGATTTTTGTTGAATGCATTTACAAAATTCCCGATTACGCCCGTATTTTCTTTATTTAAAAAAATGAATTTTGTATAGAAGGTGCCACGTCCCCTCTTCCCATAACTCGATCTTTTCACTACACACACTAATTCACATTTTTAGAGATATTAAGCTTAAAGAATTAAGTTTGTATTAGAGCTGCCTCGGGTCTTTTGAGATAACTCCAACCTAATTTCTCTGAAAATTGTATTGATAACGTTTCCATCTATAACAATTTTCAAGTCCCTGCCATGAACGCCTTCGGAGGAATTTAGTTTAAAAATTAGGTATGTATTGGAGTTTCCAAGGCAAAGGGGGCATTCTATAACTAAAATTTTTTCGTGAGTATAATAGTGACATCGTATATCTCCTTACAAACTTTCAGGTCCCTACCATGAACCCTTTTAGAGATACATGTTCAGCAGGAAAAGCTAAGTTTTCATAATAAACATTTTGAAAAGAATATTTGGTCAATATCTCGCAATCGTCCAGGTTCACATGTTTCCATATTACGACAATAGCTCGGAACCCGGTTTGCATCGAACTAAGACAACACCCTGTTTAAACCGTCATCAACATCTTTCACATTTTGGTCGATATTTCGGAAACGGCTTCGTAAATGGGACAGGGAACAACTCCATTTTAAAACACTCACCACTGAACAAATTAAGAAAAATTACATATTCTTTAAATGCGATCTCTAATAATAATTCAAAATAACTTATTAAATGTATATACTTACATATCTCTTATGTCATTCAAACCCCAAAATGCCCTCGGATGTATATGTGCGATGCGATTGTAATTGAGATCTCTTAAAAGTTTCCAAAATAAATTATTATGCAGCATAAAAAGTTATAAAACAAATAAAATTCATATCAAAACAAAATTCATCACTTTTACTAACAACAATAACTAAAAAAAGAGTAATTAAAAGCGCCTACTTTATTGAGCTACGCACGTTTTTGCTAAATAAATTGTTTTGTCTCCAAAATGAGTTTAACAAAGTGACAGTAATTCACAAATAGATTTTGCTAAGATAAAACGCCCTTAAAATATATCAAGCAATAAACGTACGTATGTTTGTTTGTATTTAAGTAAATAGTAATTTGTCACTGCTTCGGTCAGTTATTTAGTTATTTATTGTTTTTGTTGTGACTACGGCGTACGTACGTATTTTGGTGACACAGGTTATAAAGTTCACAACAAAATTGATTGAAAGCTGCTGAGCTGTAGTGTTAATGGTTCTGGAAGTCTGCATATGTGTGTGTGTGTGTGTATGTAAATTTTACGAGTGTTATTTCTTAGGGAAAATGCTGCTTTTTCTCTTATAGATCACAAATATTTTTCGTATGTGCAGTAGACTGTCCAAAAGAAATTAGTTTTTATTATAAAACCATTTTACTTCAAGCTTTTGGGTCAAAAATTTTAAGTTAAAAGTCGACTTTAAATTGGCAATTTTAGATTAAAAAAAAAAAAATTTTTAAATTTCTTCTTAGGTGAAAAACATTATTTTAAGTGGACTTTTATTATAAAGTTAAGTTTAATTCTTTGTTTTATTTTTTTTGTTTATATTTTTATTAAACTTAAATTCGACCTCAAGTTGGCTTTAAACCATATTCGATCAAAATTTGTAAGTTAAAGTGGACTTTTATTATAAAGTTAAGTTTATTTCTTTGTTTTATTTATTTGTTTATATTTTTATTAAACTTAAATTCGACTTCAATTTGACTTGAAACCATATTCGATAAAAATTTGTTTTTAAAAAAATCCGTGTAAGTCAAAACTAATAGTTAAAATGGGCTTTTATAATAAAGTTAAGTTAAGAAATGCTCAACCCAGCAAACATAAATACTAAAATTGACTCATTAACTATACAAAAGCAAAGTTCATTTTTTATATTTTTATTAAAGCTAAACTGGACTTAAGTTGATTTTAAACGGGCCAATTTCTCTAAATAAAAGTTAAAATGGGCTTTTATAATAGTGTCAAGTTACATTTACTTTATTTTGATTAACAAGACAAAAAAAACTAGATTTTAAGTTGTCTTTTCCAAAGCCATTTTCGAACAAAAATGCTTAGGTAAAAAATATTTAAAATGGACTTTATAAAACGTTAATTTAAATTGTTTTTATTGTTTTATCACAGTTAAAATCGACTTAAAATTTGTTTGGACCATAAAAATCTATTTATGCCAAATTAATAGTTAAAATGAACTTGTATAGTTCGGATAAGCTATTTTTTAAAACTCTACTTTAAATAAAATTATAAAGTTAAAATGGACCTCTTTTAAGTTAAGTTTTTTGATCAAATTTAAACTCGACTTCAAGATAACTGTAATTAAGCTTTTTATTTTCGATAAAAAAAACTCAATTTATGTAAAAAACTCTTTTCAGGGCAAAAATAATAAAGCTAGGTTAAATTTCTTGTTCCATTTTCGATTAAAAATGAATACCACTTTTCTATATGTCAAAAATTAATGTTAAAATGAACTTTTAAAATAAAGTTAGGCTAAATTTTATTTTAGTTTTTATTAAAGGTAAATTCGACTTTAATTTGACTTTAAACCGGCAATTTCAAAAAATTAAAAAAAAATCATTTTAGGTCAAAAGATTTTTTTAAGGTAGAAAAGAAAAGATAAAACAGATCTAATATTCGAAGTCGACTTTAAGTTGAATTTAAACGTGTCATTTGCGAAAAAAAAATTTAAAAATCTCTTTTATTAGCCTAATGCCTCTATATTATATTTAAGGTTGGCTTTAAGTTGACTTTAAACGGTCAATTTTCGATAAAAGTTTTAAAAACTCTTTTAGGTCGAAGAGTTTTAATTTAAAAAAAAGACAAAAAGGATTTTTATTTTTAAAGTCGACTGTAAGTTAACTTTAAAAAACTTTTTTTAGGTTAAAACTAATAGAGCTAGGTTAAATTTCTTTTTCCATTTTCGATTAAAAATGAATACCACATTTCCTATATGTCAATCATTAATATTAAAATGGACTTTTAAAATAAAGTTAGGTTAAATTTTATTTAAGTTTTTATTAAAGGCAAATTCGACTTTAAATCGGAAATTTCAAAAAATTAAAAAAAATCCTTTTAGGTCAAAAGATTTTTTAAGGTAGAAAATAAAAGATAAAACAGATTTTTATATTCGAAGTCTACTTTAAGTTGACTTTAAACGTGCAATTTGCGAAAAAAAAAAAAATTGAAAATCTCTTTTATTAGTCTAATGTCTCTATATTATATTTAAGGTCGGCTTTAAGTTGACTTTAAACGACCAATTTTCGATAAAAGTTTTAAAACCCCTTTTAGGTCGAAAAGAGTTTTAATTAAAAAAAAAAGACAAAAAGGATTTTTATTTTTAAAGTCGACTGTAGGTTAAAGGATGATTTACACGGGTCGATTTTTCTAACCTTTTTTTTGCAATCGACCGTATAAACAGCAATTCGATCGATCTTCACCTTGTATTTAAGGGTTAAACACAAGTGGTTCGATAAAAATCGACCCGTGTAAATGAGCCTTAACTTTAAAAAGTCGATCAAAAAACAAAAAAAAAATCATGGCTCAGTCTCATGCATACGAGTATATGCATATATTGAACATCTTTATGCTACATCATCTTCTCTGACTAGACGATTAGATTAAATATGTTCGATATTGAGCTTAAATACTGCCATTGCATAGTCTACCTTTGTTGACAATGAAAAATGATTGGCATTAAATAAAACAATGTGGCAATTTGTTTACAGAATATTTATGTGAATACCAAACCACTTTGGTAGGGCACAATTCCTAAGACTTCTGCTCAACACACATCTCTTACAGAAATGTTAGCATACTTAAAATGTGAGGTGAATGCATGACGTGGATATTCTGTTTTTGACTAATTAATAGTAAATCTTTTTCAAGGCTAGCTTTGCTTTCTCAAATCAAAATTTGCTAGTCTCAAATCAAAATGTATGGCTTAGAACTATTTTCATTTAAAAAATAATTACAACTAGAGTTCGGAAAATAGGTCAAAATCAAACCCATTTCTTTTTTTTTCATATAAATTTACAAAATAATTTTCAAGCGCTTGATTTGACATATTTTTCCGTTCTCTACTTACAACAAATTCAGGTTTTCCAAATTGCCAAACATATCCTCTGTGATGTATTCAATGCGATTCGAGTCCAAATAGCTGTAAAAGATGAAAAATGTGATAAATTATACTAGAAACCCCCTTTGGCTTTCCAACAACACACAAAGAACAAATTTTGAAAAATCAGGAATAACTCCAATTGAACTTTTTAAACAGATGGCAACCCTTTTTATGAAAATGATAACTAATCCATAAATATAAAAGCCAACAAACTACTTAATAGGAAAAAATTATTTTCAAAGAGGTGGCAACATTTTTCACAAAAATTTTGAACACCTCAAACTGGAACTCATTATAAGGAAAAGGGCCAGCAATATTCTTTATCGGGTAATTTTCATAAAAAATTCAATTGTTAGAGTTTTATTTCATTTTTTATGACTTTGGGGACTAAAGTGTAATAAATTGCCTAGTTCCAATATAAAAAAGTGCCAATTTTGTAATATAGTGATGAGCTACACACAATACTCATAACGATACAAAAACCCCTTTGCACATATGCAAATGTAATAAAATAGCCAAATTTATTATTTGTAAGCTAATATGATACCCAATTTTCGTTTTCTTTAACACAAGATTACCCATCTCACACGGGAATCGACAACTTCCCTTTAGAAATATATATATGTACAAAAGAATATTACACTCTAGTTACTCACATTTCATACAAACGCTGCATATACGGAAATTTCTCATTTCGTAGTGTGAGCAAATTATCACTCAACATCAACCATTCGAGGTGTGGCATGTCCGTAAATTGTGCCAATGGCAATTGACGCAATTGATTCGAGATAAGAAAAAGCCAAACCAAAGAGTTCAGGCCACGAAAAATGCCGACTGGCAATGCGCTGATATTGTTGTGCCGCATATCCAATTTCTCCAACTGATTTAAGCCATTAAAGATGCCCAGTGGCATATGTGATATGTTGCAATGCTTCAGCGAGCTGACAATGAAAGAAAGTTGAAGGAAAAGAAAAGTAGAGAGGTAAAGAAAGAATTGAAATGGTATTTAATATTTGTAAGGCACGCTTGTATGGAAAAGTACAACAAAATGTTGCAATAAAAAACTGATTGAATAGAGATTCACATGAATTGGTTAACATTTAAGCCATCAAAGTTCAGAGGTCTTAATACTATAATGTTACTAAATATGTACATGGGTATTAGGGTGTGGCAATTTAAAGAAGCTACAACGTTCATTCAAACTAAGAAGTGCGTTAAATCTTAGTTTAAGTTTGTCTTTCAATTTTTATAAGGACAACAGGATCCTTTGCAAGAATATAGAAAAAAACGTATTCAGGAGAAAGTATATTAGTAGATTGCGTAACAATATGTTTTCTAGCAAAAAATAATCGGGTATATCTCGATACTTTGCAATTATAGTGCACTTTGTATGGGTCATACATGGCGTATGAGTAACATTTAGTTATTCATGTAGTTAAATTTTAGCTAGCAACTTATACTAAGTTCACAAAAAACTACATTAAGGCTTCGAAAATCACTTACTCCTGACATTTCCCCCCATAAATAAGGGACTGTATAACAAATCTCAGTCCTTGAGTTTTTATAAGGACAGCAGGATCCTTTACTAGGATATTGAAAAAGCCTACTGTCGAGAAAAGGATAGTGGAATTTAAAAAGTATTTTAAAAGATTACGTAACAATATGTTTTCTAACAAAAATAAGTGTGTATATCTTGAAACTTTGCGATTATAGAGCACTTTTTGTAGGCCATACACGGCGTATGAGTAATATTTAGTTATTCAAGTAAGAAAAGTACAGGTAAATTTTATTCAACTTTTAGTTGATAGCTCCGAAACGGATTGAGATACAAAAATAAAATATACATCTTCCTTTCTAGGTTATTTATTTTTAGGTTATCCTTAAATATTTTAATTAACATTTTCAAGACTTTTATTAGATTGCAACTTTTTTGCGCACCCTATTGGACATATATACGTTATATATGTATATTTGATACTTACAGTTTCAACAACCGTTTCAGCCCAATAAAAGCGTTGGCATGAAGCGTCAAGTTGCCACGGCTAATCATCAAATACGTCACCTACAATGAAAGTCGAAAATTCTAAATTGCTCATTTGACTCAAGTTTCAAATATACCTCGTGACTTAGGCTCGGTATCCGTTTTAATTTCGCTTTACGGCCACAAAATAACATTGTACGCTGTCGACAGGTACAAGCACTCTTTGGATATGATGTAATTTCTGTAGTAAATAAATTAATTACAAATCGTCGCCGGAAAAATTATTTCATATAACATCCAAAAATCATTTATTCGGACGACGAAAGCCAAAAAAAAAGGCAGGTTAAAGAACCAAGTCTCAATCACATGAATTGAACCGCCATGCGACGACTCGAACCCTACACCATTTCATTATTGACTTCTTCATGTATTCAAAAAATTAACAAACAAAAATTTACTACATACGAGTATCTAATTAACCCATCACTTACCACATTTTGTTACCATTTCATTGTTTTTATATATATTTTTGACAGCCACACTGTTACTCCCCTCCATTATTGTTGTTGTATTGTTCATCAACTCCGTGCCGGCATATTCATTGTTCAATCCAAGTCTTAGTTGTTTTCGACGACGTTCAATTGCATTGCCTACAATTTTATCGGTCAAAGCTTTACTACCATAAAGTAGGCCACACTCGACCGGGTGTTCGTCGCTGCCATCGAAGCAATCTGTGCGATTGTCACAAATTTGACGCTGCGGCACACACAATGTATTGCCATCACATGCGAAGCTACCCCGTGGACATGGGCCTGGCAAAGAAATGCGAAACAATGGAAAAAATTGGGTGAGAGTTAAACATAAAAGTCACACAAGAATGGTAATGAAAAATTGAGAGAAAATATGATGGCAAGTGGGAATAAAATATACAAAGAATTAGTTGGTGAATAAAGCGGGCAATGAAATTAAAGTTCGTGTGATAAAATATACTCAGCTGCAGAGTTAAAACTATCATAATAAAAATAAAATAAAATACAGGCAAAATAAAAAAGTCGATCGTACCTCATATGAAGGGTTTTTGAAAAACATTAAAAAAAAAATATATTTTTATTTTTTTCTGGCAACCCTAGATGTCGCCCAATTGCATTTTTCTTCATATCTTCGGCATTTATTGTCGGATTTTAAAGTGGAGAATCCCGGCAACATAGGGATTCACAAGGGACCTTTAAAAACTGGCTTAAGTGTGTATCTGCGGCAGCCACTTGCACCTAACCTAACCCTTAATTAAAATGAAACCAAATTCAAAATCATTGGTTTTCGCACAAAGTTAACATTATATGCCTGCTAGACACAGTTGATTATAAAACCTCAAAGTAAAGCTCAAAATGAAATTAAAGCTAGACGCAATGGTAGCACAATCAAATTAAAAGATGCTAGATAGAATATTCGGTGTTAATGTTTTTGCCAAAAATGCTTCGCATTTAAATTTAATTCAATGAATTAACATGGAGTATGGTAAATTAATGCAACCGCTAACTACCACAGAGCTACTCGTTAATTTAAATTAATTGAAATGAGCTTACGCAAGCTTTCAGCATTTCATTTGCGTTGATTACTTTTAGGTTCTCGAAATTAAAATCTTTAACAGATTGTTACATAGACGCACTGAAAAAATGGTACTGGTAAAATTAACAATTTCGTATATATATAAATGCGGAACGTTCAAAAGTTTTCTCCCTTTTTTGCAATAACCACATTTCTAAGTTATATAAAATTTGATATGTATCGATCGGTCTCCCCGAGCAGGGTGTGCAACAGCAAACCAAAAATAAAAAAAATAAAAATTTATTATAATATGAAATGCTAAACACGCATTCACCTTATAGAGCCGTTGTTATGTGTGTATGTAGGTATGACCACTTGCATTGTTGTGTTTGCATTCATTGCAGTTGGAGAGAGTCCGAGTGTTGGCAGCGATAATAAACATGAGCCAGCTCGTCAACTTTATTGAGCGTAGGGACAAACAGTGTTTACAAAAACATAATCTGAGCAAATGCTTGCTCAGACATGATGTTTTGAAAAAAAAGCACAAATAAGCTAGATCATGCACAAAGCCCTTCGTGGCTAGACTTAGTGAAATAAAATAAAATGGAAAATTGATAAAATAAAAAGAGTAAAATAAGAAATAGAAAACTGATTGAAAGTAAAAAAGAAATTTGTTGGAAATGAAAGCAAAGGAAATAATACCTGAAATAAATAAAAATAAAACTAAATCAAATAAATAAAAGTATAAAATAAAGGAAAGAATGGGAAAGGAAAGGAATTGATAAAAGGAAAATAAAAGTAAGTTAAGGTAAGGAACGGAAAATATGAGAGAAAAATCAAAGGCAAGTAAAGGTAGGGCAGGGAAAGGAATGGAAAAGAAAAAACAAAGGGAAAGAAATGAAATGTAATGTAAGTAAAGGAGTGGAAAAGTGAAGAAAATAAAGAAAGACAAAGAAAGGGAAGAAAAGAAAAAAGAAAGGAAAGAAAAGGTAGGAAGGAGGAAGGTATGGAAAATAAAAAGAAAGAAAAATAAAGGAAAAGAAGGTAATGAAAAGCGAAAAAAATACGTAAAGGAAATGAATGGAAAAGAAAGAAAACTAAAGGAGTTACGAAAACGAAAAGAAAGAAAATAAGGAAATGGAAGGAAAGGAAAGGTAAGGAAAGGAAATTTAAGGGAAGGAAAGGTAAGGAACCGAAATGACAGGAAAAGAAATCTAAGGAAAAAAGAAAGTGAAAGAATATAAAGGTAAGAAAGAAAATAAAAAAAAAAATGAAATGAAAAGAAACTAAGGGAAACGAAACGAAACTAAAGCAAAAGAAACGAAAGGAAAGAAAAATAAAATAAGAGGAAAAAGGAATGTAAAGGAAAAGAAAGAAAAAGAAAATAAAAAGAAAACCAAAGAAAAGAAAAGAAAAAAGAAAAGAAAAGAAAAGAAAAGAAAAGAAAAGAAAAGAAAAGAAAAGAAAAGAAAAGAAAAGAAAAGAAAAGAAAAGAAAAGAAAAGAAAAGAAAAGAAAAGAAAAGAAAAGAAAAGAAAAGAAAAGAAAACAAAGAATGAAAGAAAGAATGGTAATAAAATGAAATAAAAGAAGATAAAAGGAAAGGAAAGAAACGGAGGGGGAAGAAAAGGAAAGGAAAGAAAAGGGAAGCGAAGGAAAGAATCAAAAGAAATAAAATGAGGTGAAAGAAGAGGAAAGGAAAGGAAAGGAAATAAAAGCAAATGAAAGCAAAGGAAAGGAAAGGAAAGAAATACGTATGAAGACGACCTGAGTAGAATAAATAATTATCAACATTGAAACTATATTACTGAATGGTGTAAAAAGGGAGGAAAAGGCTAGAAGAATAGGAATGTATAGAAACGAAAAAAATAAAAAATATGGAAAAGAAAGGAAAATTTAAGAAGTAGCAAAAAGGTAGGAAAAGGAAAGGTTTTGTGGTTGAAATTCAACCATTGGGCAAACTCTAGTTCTATTAAATACACCAAGTTTTGGTTATTTGAACGGATTTTTTTTTTTAAGGAAGTGCATTCAATCGTTGATTAAACAGTCACAGATCTGTCAATTTTTAATTAACAAAATTCGGTAAAACTGACTAAGTTGATCCAACTAAATTTTGTGTCAAAACCACAACTTCCTCTAGTTAATCCAGCTAAATTTAGTAGAACTGGCAGAGCTTTTGTTATTGATGAAACAAAAAGCATTAAATAACGATAAAGAATTGCCGTGATTTTGGTTGAATCAACTCATATTTTGATTGATATGACCAGCTCATTTTTCTCTCTGTTCTCAATTATATATTTTTGCAATTTTTCGTAAACTGAATATTCAAACTTAAGCCGGCGGCCTAAGTGGTGGACTTAAATGAGAATATTAAACATGTCAAGAAAACTCATTGTAATTTTTGAAATGATACTAAAAATGCTCTATATTTTAGTCACCTAGGAGTATCCAATACTCATACCACTGCTGACACCACCAGTAAAGTTTGAAGCGGACAGTTGTTGCTCTTTTCATTGTATTCCAAAAATAGGCAACAACAAATTAAGTATGAGTGACATTGGTTCGCCAACAACTCGAAAAGGCCATTTAAGGCAAACGTGTGCCAAAACAAGAATAGATTATAGCCATAAATAGGTTAATTTAGGCGTAAAGCACATGGAAGAAAAGACGTTCAAAGTAACTTTTTAGCAAGAAATCAACAGCCAAAAAAAATTGCTAAAACAAAAAAAGATAATAATTTCACACCGAAAAAGATTAAATGTTCCAAGAATAAAAACTTAGTTAACTTCATTCAAGTTAGGTCTTTAAGCCAAATGTCAGTTGGTCGCACACCAAACATTACAAACGTGTTATAAATAGCAAATAAGCTAGGTAGACAATTGGTCAATTGGTCATTAGATTGGTATCTGGTCAATGGATGTTATTATTGTTATGCGTTAGCGCAGCAAACGTTTGTCTGATGGTCAGTTGAGTGGACGAAATTTAATTTTCTCTTTCATAGAATATATTAAACGAAGAAATTGATAATGAACAGACTGCAGTAATGAAGTGATTATTTAACGCATGCTATGTATATGGTTAATAGCAAACTTTTAGATGTTAGGTTGTACCAGGGGCCGATCCAGGGGGTGGTTTTCAGGCTCACACCTTCTCCTTCGGGATCCAAAAAGGTCATACTTTTCACAGTAATACAGCAAAACATCTAGTAAAAATTACCTAAAACAAGTAAGGAAAGCTGTCTTCGGCTTTGCCGAAGGCTATATACCTTTCATGAATAAGCGTCACGATTTTCACTGTTCGATAACCAGTACAGCCTGTGTGAATTTAACTTTAGCTCATACCGAAATTATCGGAGCTATCGATTATATGGGGGCGATGTGTTTCGTTGGTCCACTAGTTACGAAATTTCACGACCCTACCTTTATAATTATAGGAGTTATAGCCCAAAAGCCGTTTATCGGAACAATCGATTGTATGGGAGCTATATGAAATATTTATCCCATCTCATTGGTTTAAAACATCGATATTTCACATATAAAAATATCAATACCTACAAAATTTCACGTTACTAGCTCTTTAATTACGGAAGTTATAGCCCAAAATACGTTTATCGGAACAATCGATTGTATGGGAGCTATATGAAATATTTATCCCATCTCAATGATTTTCAACATCGATATTTCACATATAAAAACATCAATACCTACAAAATTTCACGTTACTAGCTCTTTAATTACAGAAGTTATAGCCCGAAATCCGTTTACCAGATTTTTTTACTTTTCTCGACTTTTGACTCCGAATAACTTCTTTAGGACTAATGGGATCAATGGGGACTTTTGCAGCTTTCTTCCTTGGGCCCCAAGGCTTGGGGTCAACTTAAGCTTTCCAAAAAAATTGTCCCTGTCGGACACAAAAATATTACTGGAAATTGCGATTTTCTGTCGCTTATGAATAATCAAATACTCGTAAAATTCAGTAAATTTTTTTTATTATTAAACACGTCTATTATTCGGCCTCGATTATTCGGCCTTTTCAGCAGAAGGCCGAAACGGAAGCCGAATAAAAAATACTAGCCGAATAGGCCGAATACCGAAACTTGGCCGAATATTCGGTCGGACACTAATAGGTATATATATTTTTGAAAAACAACCCTAAAAGGCGAGTTTTGAGAACCAAAAATGTTGTCGAAAAAAAAATTTAACATCCCCTTCCCTTCCCAAAATCCTGCATCCACCACTGGGTTGTACCGAAGGCGAATTCAAACAGGTGTGTGCGAGCGAATTCAGATCTACCCCCACGCACACACTCCTTGTAACTGAAAATGTCAGACAAAGCAACAACATAAGCAATTTGACAGCTACGATTCGATTTTCAAGGAAGAAGAAGAAACCATATGATGGGAGGATGCCACCCGTAATGAATTCGCCTTGGTTGTACCACTATAAGAATGACAGATCGGAATAAAATGTTGCTCGAAAGTTTGCGCCTAAAAGTATGTGCTCCTGAAAATATTTATCATTCGATATCACTAAAATAAAAATTAATTTAATAAAATGAAGTAAAATTAAATTCAATTCAATTTTATTTATTTATTTATTTGTTCGATTAAACTTATAACTGTAGTTATAAATCCAAAGCATATTTAGCACTAGCTGCTAAGACTTTCGGCTCAATCCATTTTTAAAAATTAAAATAAAATGAAATGAAATGAAATATGTAAAAGAAAAGAAAAGAAAATAAAATAAAAGGAAAGACAAGAAAAGAACAGAAAGTAAAACAAAATAAAATCAAATTAAATAATATAATGCAAAATAAAATAAAATGAAATTAAATAAAATGAAATAATATTAAAAAAAGGACGTGTGGCACTCGTGGACTGCCGCGGTAAAGCTATTGCATATTATTAACTTATGTCAGGCCCGTACCATGCGGTGGGGGTATCTAATAGATTATCGTACACACATATATATCCATTTTTAGTTAAAGTCAAAGTCAAAGTTAAAGTCAAGGTAAAAGTCAAAGTCAAAGTCAAGTCGAAGTCAAAGTCAAAGTCGGAGTCAAGCCGAAGTCAAAGTCAGAGTCAAAGTGTTAGTCAAAATCAGAGTCAAAGTCAAGTCAACGTCAAAGTCGAAGTCAAAGTCAAAGTCCAGTCGAAGTCAAAGTTAAAGTTGAGGTTAACTTTAACTATAACATTAACTTTATGATAGAGATCCAATTTTATGTATTCGGCCTGTTGCTAACACCGAATCTTTTCGAACCTTTTCGGACCTTTTTTTCACAAATATCCGTTCCGTTTTTTTTTTTATTTAGGTGCCAAGCCCGCGATAAAATCTATGCAATAGCGTAAAAATCTTAATTTAAATTATTATAAAATAAAATAAAGTATGGTGAAGTAAATTAAAATACATAATACAAAAAAAAAATAAAATAAAAGAATAAATCAAAGCCAAAATACCAAATACTTAACTATTTTGATTCGTATTTTCTTCAATATTGTTTGCCACATTAAACCTTATCTTATAATTGCCTTTATTATTAATCATTCATTACAATTAAGTATCAATGCAGTAGACAATATGTGTTGGAAACGTAATTTTTGCTTTATTCCGTAAAATCAATTGCGCTTAATGATTACTGCCGCATTAAAATTATTGGCTTAGATTTTGTTAGCTAAGTTATTCCTTAATGTCTATTTTGGTAAATAAGTATCTCATAATATTAATTCAAAGCTATATTTAAATGTTTGATAATAACAATCAGTTAGTTAGTATCAAGTATAAATAACACCCAAATACATATATGTATTAGAGCGTGCCAAAATTGTATTGAAAAAATGTTGGTTCGAAATTTGATATGCATACCCTCTATATTGGTGATTTTTTCGCTTAATATAATGTATGCGAAGTTTTATTGTTCTATGATAACGGTAAACCGCGCTAAATATACTAAAATCGCAAAAAACTACATTGAAAGTTCGAAAATTACATGATTTTCATATTCTGCCCATATATAAAGAACTCTGTGTAACAAATATCTACCTTTGAACTTTTATAAGGACAACAGGATCCTTTACAAGGATATTGAAATAACGTTTTCAATATAAATGGGTATTGGAAATACAAAAGTCCTTTAGTAGCTACTAACCTAGATTGCGAAAAAATATATTTTCTAGCAAAAATTATTGAAACTTTGCAATTACAGCGCACTTTAGTTAGTTTCATGTTTTGGGTGATATCTCCCAAACCTTTCATTTGATTTTTTAGTACAGTCTAATATGTATTTGTACTAGCTGGAAGTTTTGGCATTTATTGATAATGGTTTAGGAATAAACGAGCAATTTACCCATTGCCTTTAATATGAATGATTGGCTTAAATGACTGCTGTGTGTGTGTGTTGGAATGTTCATGTGAAAAGGAGACTGTCAGCCAGCGACAGCTCTATTTAATGGCATATTATAATGCACCCGGCTGGATGTGTGTCTTTATTTGTGAGATTACACTACATAAACACCCAAAAAAAAGATGGGCAATGTCTTTGATTTTATGGAATTGGCAAAAATGCGGGAATTTATATTCGCAGAAATATAAAAGCTGACATCACCGCCCTGCAGGAAAAGCGATGGATGGGACAAGGAAAGACGACCATCGGACCTTGTGAAGTATACTACAGTGGCCAGACATACGCGGCAAAGCGCGTGTTGTAAGCTTCGTGGTGGGAAAGAGACTTCTCCGCCAAGTCCTAGCGTTCACACCCGTGGATGAGCGTCTCGCTGCGATCCGCATCAAGGCGAGGTTTTTCAACATAACATTTATCTGCGCCTATGCGCCGACTGAGGAGACGAACGACGCAGAGAAAGACTCTTTATTCGATAAACTTGAACACACTTTTGATCGCTGCCCCCAACATGATATCAAAATCATGCTAGGCGACTTTAATGCCAAGGTGGGCAAGCGAGAAGTCTTTGGTCCTACAGTTGGAAAATTTAGTCTCCACCAGGGTTGGGCCATTTTGAATAAAAAATGATTCAAATAAGAAATAAAAAATTATTCATTATTTTTAAAATTTTGAGTGATGAGTGACCGGCTATTTTTAAGCAAAAAAATTTGAGTGATGAACAACATATTTTATTCAAGAATCGCTTTAAATAAAAATAAATTCACTTTGATTTTTTTGAATAAAAATAGCCGGTCACTCATCACTCAAATTTTTTGAATAATGAATAAAAATGTATTTCTTATTTTTTCATCACTCGTCACTCAAAAATAAAATATTGCCCATCCCTGATTTTATTTTTTTTTATTTTAATATTATTATTTTTTTTTTTCATTTTACAAATATTTTTTTTAATTTTTTTTATTTTATTTTTTTATTTTGTTTTTTTTTTTTTTTTGTTTTGTTTCATATTTTTTTTACATTATTTTATTTTTTTTTTAGTTTTTTTTCATTTAGTTTTTCTTTTATGTTATATATTTTTTTTAATTAAATTTTTTTTTCATTTATTTTACTTACCTATATATATTTTTTATATATATTTTTTTTTTAAATTTTCAATTATTTTATTTTAATATTATTATTTTTTTTTCATTTGATGCATTTTTTTTTACAAATATTTTTTTTTTTTGTTATTTTTTTATTTTATTTTACAATTTTTTTTTTTTTTATTTTGTTTTTTTTTTTTTGTTTTGTTTCATATTTGTTTATTTTATTTTTTTTAGTTTTTTTCATTTAGTTTTTGTTTTATTTTATATATTTTTTTTTAATTTAATTTTTTTTTTCATTTATTTTACTTACCTATATATATTTTTTTATACATATTTTTTTTTTAATTTTCAATTATTTTATTTTAATATTATTATTATTTTTTTTTTCATTTGCTTCATTTTATTTTACAATTATTTTTTTATTTTTTTATTTTTTTTATTTTTTTTATTTTATTTTTTTATTTTATGTTTTTTTTTTTGTTTTGTTTCAAATAATGTAATTTTTTTTTAGTTTTTTCATTTAGATTTTCTTTTATTTTATATATGTTTTTTAATTTAATTTTTTTTTTCATTTATTTTACTTATATATATTTTTTTAATTTTCTAAGCTTTTTTCTTTTTGTTCTTCTCAATTTTTTTTTTTTTTTTTTTTTTTTTTTTTTCATTCATAAAATTTAATTAGAAGTATCCTTGACCAGTATTTTTGTCAAGCAATTCACCAACATTACTTCCCACTTAACAAAAGCGTAAGTAAAATCAAATTAATTTTGACACAATTTATATCAAACACAAAAGAAAAACAATTTATCATAATTAAGTTGCACATGAAAACAAATCTCAACACGCACTCTATTTACGTTTAATTAAATTTTGTATTATTTTTGCATTAACATTTTTACAGCAGCTAAATTAAGAATAATGAAATTAAATACTCACCTAAACTTAAGTAAAATACTGTTGCTGAGAGTGTAATGACCAAAAGCAGCAGGCAGCCACCGATAGCGATGCTACGTCCATAAACCATAATTTAATGCTGCATAAATTGACAAAAATTTATTTTTTGGTTAAAGTTCGTAGTTGCTGCAAGTGGTGTCGTTTGTTAGTTCATTTGATGCTTAATGAAAGGCGCTCTCTACTCACGCCTGCATTAACTTATCCAAACTGCATAGTTAACAAGGAGAAGAAGCAGAGCAGGATAATTACAAAATTCGTTTAGTTGAAGTTGCTTACTTAGATTTCAGTGTGAGTTAGGTTGTTTCACTCACTCCTCGCTAAACAGAAGTTTTAAATCTTATTCAGTCACGTGACAGCAATTAACAAAGAGATGAGCTTCCGCGCGGTTTAACGATTAATTACGTTGTTGTTGTTGTTGTTTGTTGTTGTTGCTAGCATACCATTAACTGTCATCAGCAACATTATCAACAACATTATCGACATGTTTGTACAGGATATTAGTTTATGTATTTTTCTTTCTTATTTTTTTTGCTTTCACTTTAGTATTGAGTTGCGCTTTTAGTAGCTACTGTCTCTCTCTACTGATGCACAATTTTAATGAGAAGACGACCACACACAATTTTTTCAAGACTAGTCAGTGTAAGTATCACATTAAGTTGTATATCATTCTCAGGCTTACCGAGAATCCATCATTATCTACATTAACATCATAAAAGTCTATCACATTATACAATCACATCAACATTCGATTAAAACGTTTAAGATTGGATGAAACAAATTTAGTTTGATTGGCTTTGTTCTTATCTACATCAGTGCTCATATCAGCGACCGCAAGAGAGGTACTCATATTGTGGGAGGGTCTTGTGATGTCAAATCGTTAAATTAAAATAAATTAAATTAAAAAAAAAAATTTAAATAAAACAATATTAAATTACAAAAGTTAAATTAAATAAATAAAATGAAAAAAATAAATTACAGTAGAATCACAAACAAGTTAACCAAAATGTTTCAAGGGTTTTTTAAATCACACAAAAAATTAGTAAAATTACACAAAGATAGTAAAATTACCCAAAAAAGTAGGTTAATTATACAAAAAAGGAGTAAGGTTACCCAAAAAGGAGTGAAATTACCCCAAAAAAGTAGTAAAATTTAAAAAAAAAGTGGTAAAATTATACAAAAAGTTTAGCAAAATTACAAAAAAATTTAAAATTTCCCAAAAAAGTAAAATTATACAAATAATGTAGTAAAATTACCCAAAAAATTAAACAAAAACGGAGTAAAATTACCCCAAAAATTAGTTAAATAAAAATAAAAAAATGAGTAAAACCTCCCAAAGAAAGGAGTAAAATTACTGAAAAACGTAGTAAAATTACAAGAAAAGGAGTAAAATTACCCAAAAAATTAGTTAAATTCGATATCGAAAGTGGGCGTGGTTGGAGGGCGATATTATCCAATTTCATCAGATATACTCCCAACGATACTAGTATGACCAGGGTGATTCACCTATAAAACTATATCATTTTATCCATGCCAGCTACCGAGATATGTCAATTTATGTGATTTTCGAGATCGAAAAAGTGTTCATGGTTATAATCCGATTTCGCCCATTTTCAATAGCAACCGACCTTGGCCAGAAAGTAACCTGTATACAAAATTTCATGCAAATATCTCAATTTTCACTCAAGTTATCGTGTACACGGACAGACGGACAGACGGACGGACATGCCTTAATGAAATTTTTTTTTTCAACCTAAGAACTTTCATATATGGAACTCTATATCTATCTCGATTATTTTGTGCCGTTACGTAGTACCGTTATGTAGACAAAATTATAATACCCTTGTACTAATCTAGTACGCTGGGTATACAAATTAAAGAACTAAATAAAAAAAATAAAATAAAAAAAATAAAAAATAAATAAAATAAAATAAATTACAATAAAATAAAATAAAATAAAATAAAATGAAATAAAATAAAATAAAAAATAAAATAAAATAAAATAAAATAAATTGAAATAAAATAAAATAAAATAAAATAAAATTGAATTAAAAAAAATAAAATAAAATAAAATAAAATAAAATAAAATAAAATAAAATAAAATAAAATAAAATAAAATAAAATTTAAAAAATAAAATAAAATACAAAAAATAAAATAAAATACAAAAAATAAAATAAAATAAAAAAATAAAATAAAATAAAATAAAAAATAAAATAAAATAAAAAAAAAATAAAAAAAAAATAAAATGAAATAAAATAAAATAAAATAAAATAAAATAAAATAGAATAAAATAAAATAAAATAAAATAAAATAAAAAAAAATAAAATAAAATAAGATAAAATAAAATAAATTAGAATTGAATTTAATTAGAATAAGCTAAATCTTTAAGTATTTCTTGGCTATAAATAACGATCATTTCTATAAGAACTAACATTGCCATTTGGCTTATAAGTTACATTTTTGGACAAATTGATTAAGTGAATATCACACCCACTTGCATTTACATAAATATGTGCAATATAGATGTGGCTTACATATAATTTAATTATGCTAATTACGACAGATGCTTTATTTTTTCAGTCATTCCTTACTTATTACTTTGACGATAGAAATAAATCCATCTGTCTGAGCAGCTATCTTTTGGTGACGATAATTAATTGCAGTGCTCGCCAAAAGTAAGACCAAAAAACTCAAAGTAGAACAAACAAAAAGTTGAAAATAACTGCCAAATATTTTTATCTTACGACTTCTTCCACTGAACTCTCGTCCTAAGCTTCACCGCTCTATATTTGCATGTTCTGTAGCTGCCATGTGAATATTTACGTCATGTGTTTGATTGTAAGAATTTATTATTTATTTTTAAAACAAGTTCTACTTGCTTATCATCAACAAATATGAGTTTCTTTATTAATTTTTGCAATTTTCTATGACTCAGCTTTTTCACGGTTTTATTGCTATTGGTTCTTAAATGCAATGCATCAAAAGTGTTGGCATAACCTTTGTCTTAGCGTCTTATCTTACCATGAATGGCTGCAACAAATGTTTTGGCTCTTCAATGCATATAAAAGAAACACAAAATATTTGACAGTTACTGGTAAGATAGCTTATCGTTACCTTAATTCACAAAGGCCCTAATTGACACATTTTTCGAAAATGACTTTTTTACATATTTAAGTATAATATAGTTAAATACACACTCACATCAAATTTCAA